>JACEII010000009.1:8297343-8375909 GCA_014332785.1 Antheraea mylitta
AGCTTTTTTGGGCAATAAAAAGTAATTCCAAAATCCTGAAATTTACACGATACAATCCACATCTACACCCAATCTGATTACAGTCCTTCTAGTTATTACTACGTTATTAATGAACAATCATATAACCACTTTTTGGTGTAGTCCGGTGAGGCTGTGAAGGCCCTAAATAAGGCCAATAGCGTAGTCAGTTCGAAAAAAAAAACACTTTTTCACTTATAATCTCTTATTTAGAATATATATTGGATTGGATATACGTATATAGAATAAGGGATTACTATTCACCAGCTCATTGAGAGTAGGTATTAATAAAAGAATGATTGACATTGTTTTAATTTATTACCTAAAATTAAATTTATTCAAATATGCAGAACCTTGAGAGATAGCAAACTGTACGTCAATCTTTTATCATGGAATTAATTTTCGGGGTTCTGGTAAGAACTTTCAGCGTTGATTAGGTATCGTAATATAATATTTATCATAATATTTAGGTTTTTTGGCATTTTCTGATAATATATGGCGTAGCGCAAATAAATTGGCCTTCAGTATTTCAGTGTTGCCTACGTAAATGTTGAATCGTAATATTTTAGTACAGTGGGAATTTAACTATAATCTTACTGATTAGGATAAAAGCATTATAACATATTTTTATGACTGCTATTCATAATATTTCACATGTAAAAATCCGAATGGTGGCAGTTCTGTCAAGCTTCGGTAATTCGACGTACGTTTATATACGTGGCACAATTGCAAAGGACATAAAATCGCTCTAAATAAAAAAAAATATTATAAGGTCTGTCTTGATATGTGGGTTTAAGGGCTAATATACGAAAGAAACTGATGAAATAAGATTACGTGTGACAGCGATGTGAGAATGGATGGAGAAAAGATGGTGTTTGAAAATACTATTAGTGATAGAGAAGTCGTGGAGCAATATATCAATTACCTTAGTCAAGTTATGAACGGAAGTCATGGCACCAGATGTCAATAAAAAATAGTGCGTGGAGTTCCTCTGCGCGGAAGAAGTGAAACTTCGTAATGTAGAAATGAAAACAGGAAGGGGAGGAAATTGATGGTATACTACGCGCACGCGTTCGAGTGCCACGCATTCACTCTCGCTCTGTCTCTTTCTATTCCCCCTCCGCAGGAACGTTGAATGTTCAACGCAAACTTGTTGGAAGTCGCGTTAGAAGTTTCACTTCAAAAGATGGACGGATATAGGATTTGAAGAAGATGGGAGAAGGTGTACATGATTATGTTAAGATTATTTACGTGTATAAATAAAAAGTAAATAGTCGACATATTTAACCGTTTTTTTTCGGTAGAATGTTAATTCGATGTCCGCAGGTTCAAACCTAAGCATGTACCAACGAATATTATGAAATTCTCGAATATTTACTAAATTAAATTGGTAACGCTACTGGCTGATGGTGAAGGAAAACATTGTGAGGAAGCATGAACCTGAGACATGCTCTGATAGTACTACCGCATGTGGAAAATAAAGAACTGTGGATTGCTCAATGTTTGAAATTGTCGATACGTACGTGGATTGGCGTGTTGCTTATTCCCACGCCTTCTCCTGGGTGTCGTACAGGCTGATGTGATAATGATGATATAGGAGAGTGAAAAAGGACAACATGTTGTGTCGACCCTATTTCGATAGTTTAAGGTAAATAAGATAACGTTATTCAAAGACTTTAGCTAAATATCTACTGTGAGGAGATAGTATTAAGTAACAAAGAGACGTTAAAATAAAACATCTTATTAACATCTATAGATTTATAAATTCAGTACGTTTATATATATATGGTACATAGAAGATATGATCAGCTAATTATACTTCTCTGTCAATAGTTTAATTACTGATATACTCGTTTAGAAATTATAAAAGGTATCTTACATGAAGGTTGTATACATTTATATATTTATTAAAATGTTTAAGAAGTTGCTCTAAATATTAGTACTATATCAATTAGCTTTAATTGGTCTCTGGAAACTTCCTCATGAGTATATAACCTTTTTAGTCTGGTGAAGCTGTGAAAGCCCGTCAGGCCAAATACATAGTCAGTTCGAAAAAAAAAAACAGTCAACAAACATTTTAAAACGCTTTCTATGTTTTAGAAGTTTATTATTTTCTGCAATATCTTGAGACCAGTATTACGTTTAAGTAACATTCTAGAAAGTGTCTTCGTACCTTTCTTGAGATTTTCAATTGTCTCATATCTAGGATCTTTTAGATATGTTTCGTTTGTATTAGATTATTCCACCTTGTTCTATGTATCTACATATCTTTTTTTAATTTCAAATCTGTCCCATTTTACTACTTTAACTTTTTTGTATGTGTATTAAATTGCAATTCCTGATGACTTAAACACTCGAAATTACAAATATAGCTAATTTTGAAAATGAAAAGAAAGAATACAGACACAATTTGCAGTAAATTATAATTATTCTTAAATTTATCATACTTGATCAGTAAACATATTTTTAACTAGCTGACCCGTGCAACTTCGTCTGCACCAAATTGGTTATCACTGGTTTCCATTGTATTTTTAAACGCGAAAAAATTGAATAAAGCTGATACCCGATTACAGCCACAACTACCGTTTCCAATTGTGAATCCAAACTATCCACGGATTCACTGAAACATATACCCAGATTACATGTAATTTTTTTTTAAATAAGCCTAGTACCCGTTCGTAGCACCATCAAACACTCCGTTGTTTGTAGTCCGGTGAAGCTGTTAAGACCTTGCTCGGTCAATAGCGTAGTCATTTCGAAGAAAAAAAAACATCTACCAGGATCAATTAAGATAAAAACTAACCTACATAAAACTAAATAAACATCTCTACCACTTACTTTATCATAACTATTCTCAACTTGTATTAAAACCTTTTTATACTCCATTGTATTAAAGAAAAATATATGAACACCGTATCGAAGCGTCAAACATCGCGCTGAAGCGTCGTCAACTGTCACTTGCTTGAAACTATTGTCTAAGACTTATAAACTGTTTCGAAAACGTATTTTAAATATATTTCCAATTTATTTTTATAAATAATCTCTGTACCACTCACAACATAGTTCCTATCACCTTTTGGTAATTTATCCAAGTTGATATGTTTCTATTATAGATTATTCTAAATTGTTACACTAAATATTTGGCATTAAATTTATATCGTGTATTTGTCACACTTGATATTGGCGAAAATACCTACATAGGTAGAGGCCATACCGGAAAGAATCAATTAAGCCAGTTTTATATATTATATTCATCCGAACAACGGGCTATCTGGCTGCTGGTAAGAGTTGCGTTTATTTGTGTATATCGTACCTTTACAGACAAAAATATTGATTTTTAAAATTTAGGATGTATTTTTCACTAACTTTGAAACGTTATTAAAATGGAATTATTATTGAAAGACATTTATGGTATTGACAATAATGTGCTTGATGCTATTTTTTGGAAATAAAAATTAAAGTAATCTTAATCCATGTTAGAATAGCAGTAATTTTATTATTATTATATATAGATATAAATAAGTACAAATTTCATCTTTCACACAAATTCAGTTATTAACTCAATATTTAGACCGATTTATTGCTATAAAAATAATATGTGTATAGAATATAGCTATAGGTATAGTTTAGTGCAGTACTACTGGCTGCACGATAAAGATAGCGATAATTGTGGCAGCGTAACATACAACATCGACGCATTTTTTTTTCGAAATGTATACGCTGTTGACCTGGAAAGATCTTTACAGATTCATCGAACTATTGAGGCGACGCTGAAAGCACTCAACCGACTTGGGATGTTTGGGCGACCAACTCAAGTGTGCACGGCACACCTCGGCTTGGGCTGTTGCCTGTTTTGTGCAAAAATCGCGACCTATCTGAGCTAACCTAAGCTAATCTATCTAGATATACGTATATAAGTTATTGAAACATGCATGTGTGCCTCAACAACTCCTGTATGTATATTGTATCGGAGAAAATTCTCTTAACTATATAAGATAGGATAGGATGGAGAAAAATAAGAGGAGAACTCTTTGTCGTCTATTTCTCTGAAAAAGAAAAACAGCGTATAAGCGTGTAGGCATGCACGTGTGTATAGGTGATGTGTGTGATGTTGTAGCATTGATGTAAAATTTTGTGGCACTGTATCGCGTGAGCAGAGTACTCAAGGGCTCCCCGTCGAGGGAACGGACTTAGGTTTCAGCCGTTGCCGAGCGGGGCCTAATCTGGTGTGCGGGAGCGAAATTTATCCCCAGACCACGGCGGCGTGATCTGTGGCTATACGGGCGTGGACGTGAACACGTTTTGTTTGAAGAAATAGGCTGGTACTGATCTTTCGCTGACGTGATTGAATCAGGAGGGTCGGTAAAATGTGTCGCGATCGTCTTCTATACTGCGCAGCGTTGGGTACGGGTTCATAGTTCGCGGTGGATACCACTAAAGGGCTGGGATGATTCGCGGCTTATTCGAAATAACTACGTGTGAGTGATTTTATATACGCCCAGACAGAAGGCATCTCCAGGTCCCCGTGGAGATCCTTATTCCGGACGTATAATGGGGCACTGGTGATTTTACGTAGGGCTCGGTTCTGGAGAACCTGCAACTTTTGAATACGATTTTGCGCATGTGCAAAGACCGAACAACTGTACGTCATAATCGGACGGATGCAAGTTTTATATAAAGTGAGTTTATGTCTGGGGGATATTTTACTCTTATGACAAAGCAAACGATAGAGACGACCCAAGACCATAACGTCTTTGTTTCGCACTCTATATGCGTGTGAATCGAAATTTAAGTGTTTATCTAAAGTGACGCCGAGATATTTCACCTCGCCGGCCCAAGGTATTTCGGTTTCGTATAGCCTGATAATCGACGCATATATTTAAGATGGCGTCAATCCCAAATCATACATTTACGTTTATTGTTGTTTCATTGTATATGGTGAAATCTTAATATCAATAATGTTTAATAAAATGAAATTTTTTCTTTGCTAAAAAAAATAATTGGTTTGAAATTTATCATTTTTATTTATTAAATATATCAGCGGGTATATATATGATTGTTTATAGAAAAATATGTCTGACTGTGATAAATTCATGTTTTTAATTGTGTTTAAAAGTTACTGAAAAAATATTTCCCAAACCTATTCATAAATCAAAATTAATTAAATCAAAATGCGCATTAAAAATACAACGTTAATCGGCTACCAAGTGTCCTTTCGGGCTAATACCAACCTCTCACAGAAAACCGACGTGAAATAACAGTGCTTGCATCGTAGTGTTTCGTTTGTGTCAGTAAGAGCGCCGGAAGCTCACCTCTCTTCTCCTTTTCTCCTTAGCCTTCCCTTACCCTCCTCCAATATACAGGTTGGCAACGCATTTACGACACCCCGGTGTTGCTAGTGTCTATAAAGGGTGGTGGTCACTTAACATCACGTGACCCACCTGTTCGTTTGCCTCCTACGATACAAAAAATATATATTGATATATTAAAGAACCAGGTATTCTAAAATTCTTGTTCTTTCAACGTTGCCGGCTCTTGTACTAAGGTGTCGCAAAAAAGTCTAGTTACGTTAATTACAAATTTTTGTTTTTCGTTATCCTGGAGAACCCCTTGCGGTTTATGGGACAAAAAGTATCCTGGATGTAGCCTTGTAATATCAGTTATCACTGTGTTAAATTTCGTTAAAAATGGCTTAGTACTTTCAGAGTAATACGGGCTTACATTCTAGACTTTAATCCTAAATCCTGGAGAACTCTTTGCGTTTTATGGGATAAAAAGTACATTTGATGTAATCTCGTTATATTAGGTATCACTATGTCAAGTTTCGTCAAGATTGGTTCAGTACTTTCAGAGTGATGCGTGTGCATAGGGACAGACAGACAGACAGACAGACAGACAGACAGAAAGACAGACAGACAGACAGACAAAAATTGTAAAAAGATTATTTTTGGCTTCTATATCGATAACATAGTCTACCCTGATTAAAATTTTCAAAAAATATTTAATGTACAGATTTCGACTTGTTACAGTTTTATTATAGTATAGATAGATTACTTGTTGTCTCTGAAATTATTATTATTATTCTGTATTGTTAATAAACATTTTTCACCAACAGAGTTTAGATTATGTATGATTTCTTTAATAGATTCAGTGTATTTACTTCCTTGAATTAAATGTTATTTTTTTGTAATTATATTTAGTGCCACGATGATTACTGGTGGTTGTAAATAAGTTTGCAAAAAACTCATAAGGCATTTAAGCAACGATATGCTGATAAGGCCCTGTCGTTCGGTAGGAATCAATTACGGGTTTTAGTAAGAGCACTCACTGGACACTGTTGTCTTAAAAAGCACTTGTACAACGTCGGTGTTCAGAGTACAAGAGAGTATGACTTTGTGATAGTGCGGATGAGACCTCCAAACACCTCTTGTGTGAATGTGATCCACTGAAGCCTACACGAAACCGGATTCTGGGAAAGCATGTATTGCTTCTGGGTGAGGTACAAATGCTTTCAACCAAAAAAGTCCTACAGTTCTTAAATTCTTATAGGTCTAGGCGGAGAGCTTTAATAATATGGGGCGATCACAATAGATCAGTACTGATCGCAGTGATACAAGACCAAGGCCTGCATAGATCCTTTTTCCAGAATAAAAAAATAAAATAAGTAAGTTCACAAATATTGCCTGTTTTCATTTGCAAAATAAAACATGTGATAAAAACAATATTGTATGTATATGTAGTGTTTTCCGCTTAGTTACGGTTGGGCGGGCGGCGGCGTGGCGTCGCGCCGTGGGTGGAGGCTGTAGGTGGTATACACTTGTTGCTAATCCATCGGACCGACGAGCCGACGCAACAAGTTTTATTTATTAAAACATTTTCATAATATGTTTACGTTAATCTTACTGTATTGTCACAACTCTCTTAAACATACCTATTCATCGTTACCTACTTTTAACCTTTGTCTTTTAAATGGAGGTTAACAGTCAGTCATAACATAATTTGCCCATTTTTCCATATCTGTACTGATGCCCTAATAATTTTACTGTATAATTACGCTGAACAAAAAAATACTGTATGATTATGCCTTACGATTAATTATAGCAAATATTTTGCTATATGTCAAAACAGATCATTGAAAACCTTATTTAAGTTATAGGTACTGACCTATTTCTAAATAGTATATACGAGTACTGTAGTGTATTGTATACTGTTCATCGAAGATATGTTTTTGATTGATTATTGCTGCGTGGAAATTGCAGGGTTGCGTTATTAAAAATCAATACAGCGAAATAGTGGGCGGGTATCACTGAAATGTTAAAATAAAAGTATCAGGCCATTTGCTTCTTTATAATAATAATGAATTATCGATCACTGTTATTTTCCGTGATCCGCGGCTTAATCGTGATCGGGAGGGTAAGTTCACATCAACATATTGCAATCACAGGCTACCGTAATAAGTTTCATAAATATTCTTCATTCACCATGGTTCTTAAATTATATTTATAGTAAGAAGTGAGTTATATTATGTAATTGGTATCAGTTATACAAATTTTGCCAGACTTTAAATTTGCAGTATCAAAGAATAAGGTCATCTTTAAAAATAACTTTGGGAGTCTTAAAATTCACAACAAACCGAATAATGTTTTGACAAAGTACTTACATGTTTGTAGATTTCTTAAATTATATGTTTTTGTAGCAGCTAATTTTTAATTGGAAAAAATCGAAAATAAAATTACAAAACCTTAAAAAAAATATAAATATGTCTTTTTTACCTGCGTTTACTTAAACTGTATTTATATTTTGTATTGCTAACTTTGAAATACTGACAAATAGCCTGAGAAACATTTAAAAACACAGAATTAAAAAAAAAAGTTGCTTTTATACCACTTTTTAAACTTTTTGATATATTTTTTGAAATGTAATCAAAATTATTACGACTCTTTATAGGTATCTTTAATCAGAGGTCTTGTATCTTTAAAAGACGATCTCTTTAAAAACCCTGAAAGGCGATGTCACATTCGAGAACTAGTTACATATAAATTGAGTTTTGTTTACGTATCTACTGAGCAGCATGATATACATATATATGAAATGATGTTTTGTTAGTGATAAAATCGTGAAAAACCATTTTCATTGTGGCGTCCCGGGTGGGTGTTGCCTCCCCCGAACAACAGGCGCCTCAGTCAAGGCGGATGCGACGTCGGCGCGGCGCGGCGAATAAGTTGTTTAGATATTTCGTACCTCCACTTCGCGTCGAGTAGCCGTCGCGAGTGCAAGCGCCACGTGCTACCATAATACCTACCTACCTACATCAACACTTTTACTCGAAACAGAATCGCTCGTCGCGCTCACGGAAACTATCACTTTCGTTTCCTATCGCAATCTATTCACAACTATGATAACACAGTGAATATATACGTGTTTTGTTGGACTTGTTCAACGACGGCAGTACTGCAAGGTTGGTAAGTTTATTTCATCAATAGTTCTACAATCAGATTCAAAATTGAGTCTACGTGTCAGTTCCGAATGCTAAGTGAAAGGCAAAACTCTTTGTTAAATTCCGGGGATAGGTTGTCATGGTGTTTCATTGTGGTGATCTCTATAAAAGTGTACTCGTAATGGTATGATACAGTTAATATTATAAGGATAGTAGTAAGCCATTGACGCGCCCATTTGTTCATCACGGGAGTTCAGTTTTATTATTAATGTCATCAGGATTATTCCCACATTTCTATTATAGATTAAGGATGCATGAGCACATAATAATTCTTAAAAAGATATCATTTGTGTGTCCTTGACATTTTAGACTTCTTAAATGAACTTTACTATTTCTATTCAAACAACTTAATATTATATACAAGCTATAGGTAGGTGAATGATAAGAATATATATATAGATATGTTTTTTGTTAATATATTTTCAATTGTAACTGTAATTACTATGCATGTATTGTAAAATATAGTGAATGTCTGTTTAAACAGGCTTCGTATTATAAATAAAACCTTTCTCCATCTGCGGGGATAAACACTTGCAATGATGGCCTCTCATAATTATATTTATGATAAAACCCGTAACAGTATGCTCTTTTCGTATTCCATTGAATGTGTATTAATTTAAATATTTCAGTACAGGACTTTAGGTAACCAAGAAACATAATTTGTTATAATTCTATGTATAGCTTATATCAAATAGCAGACATTCACTTTGCTATAACTGCCAACCTAAAACATTTACAAATATAAAGATACTAGTGCATATATTGCATGCATACACATACATATCTATGTATGCATTATAGTAAATAATTCTACAGAGCTAGTCAGTTAGATGTGTTTTCTGTTTGGAAAAATGAATATGAAAACAACAGTATGCTAAGTTAGTTCGTTTTGAGTGTATCTATGTATAAAACCATGATGTCTGATAAAAGTTATTATCGCATTGGTGTTATTACGGGTTATAAATTATTAGGAATCTGGTATCTATACCTCGTCTTAGGATTAATCGCTGTTTCCTTTCATATATACAAATATGTACTTTCATGTATAATAATTTTAATGACCTTTATAGGTTGTTGAGTTTTTGAAAGACTTTTCTTATACTTAATACGTAGATTGAGTCTTGCACGTTACTCAGTTATTGCATCAGTTTATATTAGCAGTACATTCAGACAATACGTTGATTTATTCAAAGAACTCTTGAATATCCACATTTAAAAAAATAGAAGATACTTTTCAGGCTAAATAGACCTATTTGCAAACGTCGTCGCAAAAACCATTTTTTTTGTGTATTTCTATTCTGAATAATTACTAAGAGTTCATACTTTAACTTGCTCTTTAATTAACATGAAACAAAGATGGAAAAATATGGTCTATCTATTATTTAAATTCCTCAGTAGAGTATTGGCCAACGCAATGTTGTAAGAATGAGCGAATTCTAATTATAAGTGACGTCTACTTGGCATATACTTTCGTTTGTTAAAGTTGAGAAGAAAAATATCAATAGATAGACTAATACTTTTTATTACTCATTGCATATTCAACCTTTTCCACAGAAAAAAAAATTCTAAATATGAATTTAACTGTAACACGAAATACGTTTCACATATAAAATTTATGGTTTTTTTGGCGGGATTTTGGTTTGTTATGTAGTGGATTTTATATTTTACTTATAATCTTGTGTTATTTAGTTCTATATTTTGTCAAATTGGTGGTGTTTTATGTAATACAGTTTGGTTTTTGTGCATAAGTGAAGTGAATAGAAAATAATACCACGGACCATGAATTCTGAGATGTCACAAAAACTCCCTGGAAAGTTCTAACAAGGAATCCACCATCTTGGTGGAACACTGAAATAATCACACGACACTTATTGTGTAAAACGTGTTGTATAATCTCCATTGAAATCAAACATTGACACTGGCAAATGCTTCTGCGGAACCAACATAATAAAAACAAGAAAATCTTATATATACTACTAGTAGCTTACATTTTCTAGGTTTATATTATTACGATAAATCTAATTAGGGCGAATGTTGAAAGTAAATGCATAGTGCAACAAGAGTGGATTGGATATGGAATTATTATATTAGATTAAGTGTACAAATAGCGTCAGTAACAGGGAGGTTGGAGAAATAATAAACAGGTCAATGGGAATAGGATGAGGACGGATGGTTGTCATGCAACAGTATGAAAGTTCATGTAATGAAAGACCGAAGAAGATATCAATGGTTTGAGAGAGGAATTTCAGGTGTATGAAAGGTACAAATACGAAGTTAACAGCTGACATAGGAAATTGAAATTAAAAAATATTAATGAAACTATACTTAAGTGAGATATGGGCAAGAAGATTTAGATCATTAAATCACAGAATAATTACACTTTATTCTCTAACGATCATGCAATAGCAATTAATTAAAAACAATTAAAAGTCGGATCAAAACTACTGAAGAATTTGGTAGTATATTTATAACAATAATACTTTAAGATGACGACGATAAAAGAGAAATGGAAAATTAATTCTATATATATATCATTATTAACTAGAAATTAAAGGCTTATCACGTTTGATTTCAAAATTATATTAAATCGAGTTTAGAAGTAGTATATAGTTATTAGAAACGTGCAGTACAATGATTGATGCTGTTGATAATGTTATTATATAATAATACCAGGTCATTGCATCTAGTTTACGAGGGCAATGCAGCGGAATATGGACTCTTTATCAATAACGAAATAACAACTATTAAATAAGCAAAACTGTAAGAGTTTCTTCAAAACGATTATGACTTTGAATATCCGTATTAACTCGTTCAAAGGAAAATAAAGCATTTTTTATTACTTTTGTTTTATTATTAGCGTTCGTATAATAAGTAATTTTTTCGTTATTTTGTTGTCATACCCATAACCAATAGCTATTACATTATTGAGTATAAATTTCTTATCTTTTACATAATTCATCCACGTGTATCATTTCCTTTTGACTTTTAGATCTATTTCGAGGATCTCTAAATGCTTTATTATTCTGACTTAATTCATTTCCGTGAAGGTTTTATATCTTCAGAGATTCCATATTTAAACTAGTATATTGCTTAACACCACTGAAATTTTATTTATACATTCTTATTACTGTTATATGTATTAGAAACTCGATTACTTAAGATGATGATTATGTGGTTAATTATAGTGCACTCAGTTTGTGTACTGAAAGTATAACATTTTTATACTAAAATAGGTTTTGTTTTCACGAATTTCTGTATTCCAGAATACGTTTGATTATCCGTTTTCTCTTAAAATAATTAAGGTCATTTAGAGATCATATATTTAAATCAATCAAAACAAATTATAATTACCTACAATGATATATTATGTACACAGAATAACGTATCTCTTAGGTCCTTACATATGTAATTAAATTAATATATGGAAAAAATCAAACGAAAAAGAATATTATGAATTTGTATTTAATCGATTGAAGTATGTATAATTATCGACTACGCACATTCGCCGTTTTGTAGGTAGTTAGTTCATTGATTCCATTGCTGAGAAAATTCTGGGAGCGAGAATCCATAAAATCTGTGAATGCTGTTTCAACTGACTCATCGGAATTGAATTTTTTTACTTGCAAAGACATTATCCAAATTCTAAATAAAATGGATGAATCTGTTAGAGCAAGGTCCCGGAAGTCCGGTGGGTGGCTGGAGACATTCGAACCGTTTTCAAACATTTCCTCTAATTTAGCGATCGTCTGTAGTAAAATAGAGGGTCCAGTGTTTCCTGAAATAGCAATGGGCTAGAGATAATGCTCAGTCTCTGTTGTTAATCGGAAACTTTCCATCATAGTTTGCGGTTGTTGACAATAGAGATCTGCCGATTGTCGGACAGAATCCATTTTCGTGATTTTTTTAATCTTTAGACACTTTGTCCTTATTTATCAGGCCGGCAACGCATTTCCGACTTCTCTGGTGTTGCTAGTGTCTATAGACGGCGGTGATCACTTAACATCAAGTGACCCGCCAGTTCGTTTGCCGCCTATCACATAAAAAAATCACGAAGCCTTCTTTTAATATGTATTTAAAGTTTTAAGAAACTACGATTTTGATGAGCACTACAAAAGAATAAAAAATATTGTAAGCAAAAAAACTTGTTTCCAATTTTTTATACTTTTTCGGCTGTACGTGGAATATATTTTAACACAATAAACAATGCAAACACAATCGCAAGTATCAGTATCATAACTATCTACCTTTAAATTTGTTGATATTTTGTTGAACAACATTATTCATAGCTGTCTTTTAGTGGTATAATTAATGTTAAAAATAACTTTAACATTGTCTCACTGAGCGTGTTCTACTGTCTTTATCATGGCGAGTGTTCTGAAGAGATATTCAATTTGATACTTTTCTCTTCTTTTCATTACCGCACCACGCGCGCTGGTCTTCGAAGCCACAGTTTTACGGTAAATCCTATCCGGGCAAGGTTTCGGGCAAAAGTTCGCCAGCTAAAAACTTTGCCGTACCGTGAAGCTGTGGAACAATCTCCCGTTCAGTGTGTTCCCTCCTTCCTATGACATGGGGTCCATCAAGCATTACATGAAGAGACACTTACACAGGCTGGCATGACAGCGGCGTCTGGCGATGAATAGTGTGTCTCTCGGTGGTAGTCATTGTTTTTAGATTGTACTGTGCTTACCATCTGTAGGTGGTAGAGCCACGCTGAAGCTATTACTGGTTTCAGCATGAATTGGTCGGCTCGCCCAGGGTTGCACCTCCCTCTCAAAGAAAACCGACGTGAAGTATCAATACCTGTATAGTTGCGTTTCGTTCGTTCAGTGAGAGCGCCGGAGACCCTTCTCCCAACCCTCTTCTACCTCCCCCACCTTTTCTCAAACTCAGCCCGCCAAATGCCTCCTATGATATAAAAAAAGTCCATTTGTCGTGCCACAAAAAAAATGTTACACAGATATATAACAATGTTATACTCTGTATTTATTGTATGTAATTATTAAAATCTTAACATCTGTCGATTCCGACTTGAATTGTTGTTATGAAAGAAGTTAACCATCATAAATCATTATCGATAAAGTCGTATATTAAACAATTTCGATACTAGTTTATCTACATATATTTTTATAACACATTTTACCAGTTACATGTACATAATAATTATATAGAGAGCTGATTAATATTTGTAAACATAATTCCGTTTCTCTTTTATAAAAAGTATACATACGCAATCGATAATTCGATTAAGCACTTAGATCATGTATTTATGTAGGTACTTGATCCATATCTGACTGTGTAACATACACATTTTTTGTTGTAATAAATAGTAAAGTTCTAGCAAAATGAATATTGTGACTATGTACGTCGTTTCTATGTTCATATATATACATATCTATTTTCATGACGGTAGGTTGATTTCTGAAGAAGTTGGTGAGTTACAACGAAACAACAAAAAGATTTAGTGTAATAATGAAATAATAAATTAAGCAACATTCTAATCGCGCTCTTAAACTAAACATAAAATCGTAGTAAATGTAACTTTCTCCTTATAATTTACATCTGTTACGCATAATAGTAAATTAATCATATGCCATGTAATTTATCAGTAATGCATTTTTTTTCTGTTCGATTTTGCTTCGATATCTTTTTATTTTTTTACGATAACTATTTTATACGTGGCATTGACTTTATTAATACGGTAGGAACCTATTCTACTCGATTGCGTAATGGATGATTTATAGAAAGTATTCTAATAAATTTGACAAAAAAAAAAATATACAAGCAACTAGAAGAGGCCACCGCAGCACCGAGGGGAGCCGCAGATACGCTAGCGAAAGTGTTACCTTCACTTCCAGCCTACCTACTTATGTTTAACAGCATCTATTGTGACGATTATAGTCTATGAAACACTACAAATTATCAATATATTCTATAATGTGCTTACATTTCACATGTTTTTGTTTTAATTTTATTTTTGGCAATCAATCTTTCAGATTATTATTGTCATAGCACGTAGTCAATAATATTACAAGCGTCGTACATTCATTTCAATATTAAGTAATAATCAATATACTAACAAGATGGTGGCTCCCTTGTTCGAACCTTCCAGGGAATTTTTGTGGCATCTCAGAATTTTATGCTCCGTGGTATTATTTTCCATTCCCTTCACTTATGCATAATAAACTAACTATATTACGTAAAACACCACCAAAATGCAAAAAAAATATAGAGCCAAATAACACAAGATTATGTATATGATATAAAATCTACTACATGACAGACTAAAGTCCCGCCAAAAAAACCCATGATTAGTTATAAACAATAGCGATTGTTAAATGCGTGGATAAAACTGATATTTTAGACAGATTAAGTATGTTATAGACAACCTGTTTAAAAAGATTGATAGTTATAATATCTATATGTTTTTTTATTTATAATTAATATTGATATTTTAACACAGAGGTTTTAATTATTTGTTGTCATAAATCATAGGATTTTATATTTAAGTTGACACTGGCGAGTTTCTCTGAATTGATTTCATTAAAAGCTATATACGTATTTACTACTTGCGTAACTATATACTAGCTTTTGCTAGTAGCTCCGCTCGTGTAAATGTCGATTTAACCTAGTCCTCGGGAACAATATTGTCTTGAAGAAAATTACACTATGTCCTTTAATGTATCCCGGATAACGTGTAAGCAATATTTTTTATTGATCGGTTAAGTAGTTACTTATTTCGTAAAAACTTAACAACAAACAAACAAAAAACTCACTTTTGCATTTATAATATTAGTAGGGATTTCCGTAAGTATATAATTGAGCCAAAAATTGACAGTAAACATTGGGATTTGAATTTACTATACCATTTGTCAAATACTTGTCCGTAACAGATCTACCTGTTATGCTTAGTATACTAAATGTACAAATAACAAAGATATTAACGCAATCATGAATTTACCATTAAATTTAAAGCTATGTATATTATAGCGTAATCTAAATTAAGAAATTGTGATAATATTGAAGTCAAATAGCTGAGCATTCATGACTTATCTATTAAATGTAATTACAAAAAATGTCACGAACAATGAAAATATAATTGATTTAGCCGTAATGATAAAATCGAGTTAAATAAAACATGTGATAACTGTATTTTTGTCGATCTATAATATAATATTCTAGAACTTTCAGATGAACTGTAAAGTTAATTATAGATCATAAAAGTTACTGTGTGTGTGCGTATGTATGTCGAATAGTATTTAGGTGTTTCATAATTCTATCGGTAATAATAATCTGTTTCAAAGTCTGGCATTAAAAATACAGACAGTATTATGTCTTCTCTGTAATGTAGTCCGATGAAGCTGTTAAGACCTTGCTAGGTCAATAGCGTAGTCAGTTCGAGAAAAAAAAAACTCTTTGTAAAGTGCCGCTTATCCTAATGTCGCAAGAAAATTATTTCATAGGATGTTAGCTAGTAAAATTGTGACAACACAAAGTAAGATCGTAAAGTTTGGAACTGTACTTTTTTTTAATCGAAGAACCGGGCGATGTGTAATATTTTATTATACCCCTACCGTTTGATGCCTAACCATCGCTGATGTCCGTCATGTTTGTCAGTCAGTAACTCGTTTGAAAAGATATAATTCATATAGTATTCGATCGTGGATTGTATTTTATATTGCAGTAAATTTATATCTAGAGAATAGACGTTGGTAAATCAGAGTATTTTTGAGTGGAGTTGGTTTAAAATAACAAGCCACTAGGAGGCACTGAAGCACTCTAATTTTTATGTAACTGATTGTCACGAAAATATATGATTCTACGTTTGTGTTTTAAAAAATATATGAATAATAGATAATTTATTACTACATCAAAATTTAATTAATCATTTTTGAAGTTATATTTCTTATAGCGCGTTAGGGAAAAGTGATGAGAGTAAATTTTTACGATGCATGCGTACACCGTCACGAAAAAGCGACACCCTGAAGTTAGCTATAGTCAACATTTTGTTTTTTTTTTGTATTTGTTGTTTGTATTTCTTTGTATTAAAACGTTCAATGTATTAAACATCTTTTTTCTATTGTTAGTGTCGTTTTTTCTACAAACGTAGAATATGGCGAAAGATAAAATTTTTGAAAAGATTATTATCTTGTTACACTAAAGAAGTATAACTTCTAACGCGTGTATATAATAAGTACACACACACTTTTTTTAGCTTAAGAACCTTATTTTTCTGTATGATATCCTAATATACATATGAGTTTTTCGTTTTAAAATTCAATTAGGTTTACATTATATTCAATGTTAACTATCCAAAGGCGTTTTTACCAAATAAACATCGGAAATACATGAAAGTAATAATACTGTACCTACTGATTAGAAAAGACTGTTGATCGAGCTTGTAATATTCGAGTCTGTTTTCACCTAGAAAATATTGAATAGGTATATGAATTTTATCTTTAAAATGAAATAAAACAAATATAGTTAAATGGCACCTTCGATGAAAATTCAATGCAAAGAATGCTGATAGATTACTTCATTGGTAACGCTTTCTGATGTCGCTTTGAAGGACGTAGTTTTAAATTATGTAATTAGACTACGATGTCGCTAAGTACAGTAAGTACACTCTTAGTTGTAACTCTGTAGAGTAACCAAACCTACTGTCACATAATAAAAGTATACCTTCCCCTACTATAACTTCCCCGGCACATTGAAGCAATAATGGCTCAAATGAGCACCGTACTGATCGACGTAAGTTCTAATCTTCGTGATTAATTCGGATTTTTCCATTTTTTTATGTCATAGGCGGCTAACGAACAGACGGGTCACCTAATGTTAACCAGTAATACCTTCAGCGTATCTCTACCACCCTAAACATTTAAAGTTCGAGTCACACATAGATAGAGTGCGAAACAAAGCCGCTATGGTCTTGGGTCGCCTCCATCCTTTGCTTTGTTATAAGAATAAGATGTCCCTCAGACAAAAGCTCACCTTGTATAATACATGTATCCGTCCCGTGATGACATATAGCAGTCCCGTTTTTGCACATATGTCGACAGATAATTTTCAAAAGTTACAGGTTCTCCAGAACCGCGTTCTACGTAAAGTTACCGGTGCCCCATGGTACGTCCGGAATAAGGATCTTCACAAGGATCTGGAGATGTCTTCTATCTGGGCGTACACTAAATCCCTTACTAGTAGTTACTTCGAAAAACCCGAAATCATCCCAGTCCGTTAGTAGTATCCGCTGCAAAATACGAAACCGTACCTAACG
Source organism: Antheraea mylitta (assembly GCA_014332785.1). NCBI lineage: Eukaryota > Metazoa > Arthropoda > Insecta > Lepidoptera > Saturniidae > Antheraea > Antheraea mylitta. The sequence continues at coordinate 8,315,133 of JACEII010000009.1, forward strand.
CTGCTCGCTACAAAAGACGCCCGCAACATATTTTTACCGATCCTCCCGATGAAATAACGGCAGCGAACGATCAGTTCCAGCCTGTCTCTCCAAACAGAGCCTGTTCACGCCCACGCCCGCGTAACCACAGATCACGCCGCTGTGGTCTGGGGGTAAATTCCGCTCCCGCACACCAGATTAGGCCTCCCTCGGCAGCGACTCAAGCTTAGGTCCGTTCCCTCGGTGTGGAGCCCTTGAGTGGGCTGCTCGCGCGATACAATGACACAAAAATTTACATCACTGCTACAACACTACACGATCACCCCCACACACGTGCACGCCTACACGCTTACACATGGAAGTGGAAGGGTTTTTTTTCCCTTATCGAACTGAAAGAAATCTCAATTTTCCGATAAAAAATACATGGAGGAGTTGTTGAGGCGTGTATGCTTGGTACACATATGCGTCTCAACAACTCAAACATATATGAATAGTTAGCTAAGTTAGGTTGCGAGTTTGCATGCAACAGGCAACAGCCAAGCCGAGGTATGCCGTGCACCCTTGAGCTAGTTGCCCAAATAAAATCGGCTGAGTGCCTTAAGCGCTCGCCTTAGTAGTTCGGTGAAGCTGTTAAGACCTTGCTAGGTCAATAGCGTAGTCAGTTCGAAAAAAAAAAATCTCTACCACCTATCTAAAATGAAAGAAAATATTGTGATGAAAGCATAACATTGTAGGTCTTGTCTAAGTTCGTCTGGCTAATACCATCCTTAAGTTGACAATCAGTCTCCATGCACCTTTGTATATTCTGACAACTGTGCCCTTGAAAGCCAAACTCTTTAAGGTCCAGCGTGTCTAAGATCATATCGTCATTTAAAATCAAGTGAGATTGTGGCCAAATGCTAAACTTGATAGGTGGTGGAGCCAAACTGTGTAGCTATTATTGTATTAAGTGTGAATGGGTCGGGTAGCCCAGTGTAGTACCAGTGTAGTACCCTCTCATAGAAAACTGACGTGAAGTAATAATGGTTGCATTGTTGCGTTTCGTTCGGTCCGTGAGAGCGTCGGAGGCCCAATTCCCCTTCCCCCCTTGCCTCTTCTCCCTCCCCCCCCAAACACAGACTGGCAACGCTCTTACGACTCCTCTGGTGTTGCTAGTGTCTATGGACGGCGATGATCCTTTACCATCAGGTGACCGTATGTTTGTTTGTCTTATATAATATTTAAAAAAAAACTTTTACGTAAAAAAACACGGTTTCCAAGGCTATGGATAAGCTCTTCGAGAAGGGATTGAAGAACTCTCTTCAAGGTCGGTAATACAATATTCCTGGTCGACCTATAAGGGAAGGTGACTATTTATGGAAATTAGTTCACAATACCAATAGATTATATATCCGACAGTGTGTTTTCTTATGAAGTATTTCAAAAGAAGAAAGCGATAGTAGATATAGTTACATATCGACTGAAGAATCATATATTCTAAATCTAATTAAATTTAATAATAAGGTCTTAGCAAAGCCACGACTGTGTTACTTCTTTTTTTTTATTTTTTATTTTTGTTGAAGCACGACAAAGTGACTGCACTATGCCTGATGGTAAGCATAGTACAATCCAGAAACAGTGTCGACCACCGAGAAACAGATCATCTATCGTCGGTCGCCGCTGTCATGCCGGCCATAATGACGAAAGTCACCCGGTACTGGATATGAACAGGCTGATCCCGAAACGCGATGCGCAAAAGCGAGTCACTATGACGGGCTTTTTCGCCATGTAACATGGTGGTTGCGACCCGGTCGGGCTGTAAAACCCTACCATCCCGCTATCGCCATTGCCTCGTTCGTTGATCAACAGGGTGCACCACGTGAAGGTGAGGTTGGCTTGGGTGTCTCAAGTCTTAAGATGTTACTCGACACTCCTTACACCCCAGCTTCTGTAAAATCTCCTCTATAGAGGGTACATCTATTGGTTTCATTATGGATTTATCTTCGGTATTCTGAAGTATATACCATTTCTGCTATAGATTTGCTTTTACGTAATACCTAATTAGTGGGACGATATTAAGCCATCCTAGTCCACAGAGATCTCATCGTAACGACTGCTTTGTGTTCATACTGTTTTTAGCTCAAGTACTCTTTATCCAGCTTCTGGGCGCTTTTGCTTATTTTACAAATGAAATAATAATTTTACTAATTTAGTTCTCAAAGAATTCTATTAAAATACACAACAGACAGATATTTGTTTGACGTAATTAAAAATGTTTTTCCTATTGGAATATGCTTTTATGTAATTGTATTAAATTAATAAACAAATTGTGTATTCACGTTAATTGTTGACATCGCAAATTAAGGTAATTTTTGATTACGTGAATTGTTTTTGTAATTTCCGTAAATAATTTCACGTCTCTAGCAACAATTTGAAGCTTGCTTATAGTTTTTGATGTTGTAGTCCAAGGGGCCTTGAAATAAACGATCGTAAAGCAATAGCATGACCACCAATAAAATTACTTAAATTGTTGGATGTTTGTCCAGTTGGTACGTTTATGTAGTGGCGTTCAAAACAGCTTACGTAGAAACTTTGAAAATTAAAAACACGTATCTAGTAAAACATTTCTAGAAAGTACTACACTTAGTGAAATAATGTGGAATAGTTTCTTTAGACTAACACTAACACGCAGCGTAAGCTCTCAAAAGAAAAAAAAGATTTTGAAACATTCTTCATTGGTGCTCCGCTCCTATTGGTCCTAGCATGATGTGATTTATAGCCTATAGCCCTATCCGATAAATGAGTTATCTAACACTAAAAGATTTTTTTTAAATCGGACTAATAGTTCCTGAGATTAGCGCGTTCAACCTACTAAACAAACAAGCCCTCCTTTATAATATTAGTATGATTACTACTTTTCTCTCGTACTTAACTCCAGTCATCATTCAAATTACAATAACTTTTGATAGACTTGACTGATTTAAATAAAACAAAAAATTAGTTACTCCAGAGTATATGCTTTATGGTTTCTTGCTGAGGTTTTATTGTGAATTTAGTTTAACAGTGATGCGTGGTCATACGAACAGAAAGACAGAGAGACATTTCTTAAAATCATTGAAATGTATTCATGCCTTATTTTTAGACACCTGCAACAATTTTTTTTCACGAAAAACGAAAAAGTACAGACACGTCAGATTTACATTCTTATTAAATTTATAGAGTACATAGATGTACGTGCATTATTAATGTTACCATGTTATTAAACTTTCTCATATATGTAATGAACTTACATCTATAGTACTAAAAATAAATATAAATACATTAGCCACCATGGCAGACGTTATTCTGTACTATACCGAAGTAAACTCGACCATAGTGCCACCAATTGTATATATATAAACATGAAGTAATCATTCCAGCTTAAATGTATTAGAACCTATTTTAAAAAGGCCCGTGATCAATTGAGGTCAATTAATGTTGAGTGGGTTTACCTTTGATTGATGAGTTGTAACATTGTAATGCCAGCGTCTTACGAAAACAATCTTCAGACTTGTAAACAGCATTGTGAGTTTTTGAACAGATGAGGGCTGATTTAGATACCACGTCGATGGATGTATATTCTAATCCTTGCAAAGTAGCCGAAGCTTTCGTGAAGGAAAAATCATGATCAATTGGCCTTTTTCTAAGCCGCGTTGGCTAGTGACCAACCTCAAGTTGATGTTCTGTCGCCAAGCATTCATAGGTGTATTTCGGCAGGTATGAGGGCCAGCCTCCTTGGTTAACGTGTGGTATATATCTTACCATACTCAACTAACATCAGACAAGATTATGGTCAAACCTAGCTATACTAATATTAGAAAGCTGGAGGGTTTGTTTGGTTGGTTGAACGTGCTAATCTTAGGAACTACTGGTCCGATTTGAAAAATTCTTTCCGTGTTCGATAGCTCATCTATCGAGAGGGGCTATAGGCTATATATCATCACGCTAAAACCAATAAGAGTGGAGCCCCGATAAAAAATGTGTCAAAATCGTTTTTATTTCCTTTTGAGAGCTTCCGCTACTGCTAGTCTACGTGGACGAAGTCACGGACAGAAGCTAGTGACATATATTTCGTAGATGATAAAGCCACACTGAAGCTATAACTGGTTTCAGCATGAATGGCTCGCCCGGGGTAGTACAATCCGTTCCACAGAAAACCGACTGAAGTAACAGTGCTTACATTGTTTCGTCTCGTTCGTTTCGTTCGGTCAGTTGTAGTCCGGTGAAGCTGTTAAGACCTTGCTAGGTCAAAAGCGTAGTCAGTTCGAGAAAAAAAAGTTCGGTCAGTGAGATCGCCGGAGGCTTACCTTCACCTCTCTCTTCCCACTTCCCTCTTCCCCACCAACACAGGTTGGTAACGTACTTGCGACTCCTCTGGTGTTACTGGTGTCTATGGACGGTGGTGATCACTTAACATTAGGTGACCCAACTGTTCTTTTGTCTCCTACGACATAAAAAAAAAACATATCTATATGAAATAAAACGGTTATTTTGGGAAAAAATTGTGTTAATGGTGCTTCCGCAGCCAAACCTTCCACAGATTCTATCAGTTGTTATCGTTATTATCAATCTCATTAAAGCGTTCCATCGACCTTAACTTTTATTTACGTTATCATGGATATTATGCAATCTCAGATCTAGTGTAGTAACAATGAAGGCGATAAGCACAAGTGTTCTAATATAGGTGGTAAGGTGAAAGTGTCCGAGTGCTGGTTAAACGAAGGTCGTCCGCTATGTCATTACCGGACATTGAGTGCTGCAGGTGACGTAGTTCCAGCCACCGGTATGTACTCGTAAGTTGTAAGTCGCACGCACCGCGGCGTCACTGACATTACCGTATGAAATGTCACCTAAATGTCAACCATTGGTCTGGAGTGTTAACTCGTTAAACTCATAGTCAATATAAATATAGAAGTATTACAACAATTTAATCTATACATATAATAGGAATGTAACTCTAATATGCCTTTACCTTTTAGATTTGTGTACAAAAAATGTTGCAGGTGTATAGGTTAGGTTTTTTCCCCGAACTCACTACGCTATTGACCTAGCAAGCTCTCAACAGCTTCACCGGATTACAGCAGGTGTCAAGGAGAAGTCATAAAATAAGTTTCAGTCATTTTTCGAAATGTCTTTCTGTTTGTTTTAAACATGCATACACGCAACACACTGTTAAAATACTGCTTTCATGATAGAACCATAAAGCATATCTTCGGAGTATTTGGCGGGATTTTAGTCTGTCATGTAGTGGAATTTATATTTTATTTATAATCTTGTGTTATTTGACTCTATATTGTGTAAATTTGGTGGTTTTTTACGTAATATAGTTAGTTCATTGTGCATAAGTGAATTGAATGGAAAATAATACCGCGAAGCATGAAATTCTGAGATGCCAAAAAAACTCCCTGGAAGTTTCTAGCAAGGAATCCACCATCTTGTTGGAATAAGTTGAACTTAATACATTCAGGTGACTTTATTAGTCACTGTTTTGTACAACAGGTTCCACGCGGAAGAAGTCGTGGACACAGCTAAAATAAAAATGAAAACAATTTCACTTTCATTCAAACATAATGTTTTGAATCAAATTAATATACAAACATTGTACATGTCATTTACTCTCTGTATCCGTCGATAGATTCGTGTTACGTTAGAATTAATTAAAATAAATCTCTAAATATTTTTATAGAGTTCGTATCGTTGTGAATGTCATTTAATTTTGTTTATCATTATTTCAAGACAAGTGGTTTATTACAGTTAATACAGTTCAAATCGGATGAGTTTATCGTAGATTTTTCTACGATTTGCGTAAATTATGCGCACATATAAATTTTAACATATAAAATATTGTTGTATAAAAATATGGTAAACCGTCTAAAACGTATTGGTTTTATATTTCACGGTTAGGAAGAAATATGAAAACATTGATAAATAAATGGCTTTCCTCCAGACTTTCGCAGCTACCTAGTGTCTGACATAGTAAAAGTTTTATAACCACTTCGATATTTAGGGCATAAGACTAAGAAAGTGATTAAATAGTGTATTGTTGACTATAGCACCATTTGTACGCGACTCAATAAGAATGACCAATACTAATAGAAATCTTTTTTGGTTCCTGTTTTTACTTACTAAGGAAATAGCAAAAGTATCTAGACCATACAGCCAAACCAGACTTCATTTTATAATTTGAATTCAAATTGAATTGTCAAAGCCATGTTATATATATATTAGAGGTAATGTCACTTTATAATTTACAAATAAGTATTGTTGCAGTTTTTCTAACATCCCTTTGTTTCAGATCTTCTTAACCTCAAAATACATCTCATTTTAATATCTTAATCGTAATCTCATCTTAATTTCCTTGTATCGCGACTTTGAACCAATGCATGTTTTCCTTAATAAGTTGTTAGTATATTTTATTGCTGAAATTATACTTCTTTTGGCGCGTTAGGGAAAAATGATGAGATTAAATTTTTAAGATGCGCGCGCGCGCGCCCTCGTGCACCGTCATGAAATACCGACACCCTGAAGTTTGCTATAGTGTCAACATTTTGTTTCTTTGTATTTGTTATTTATATTTCTCTGTATTAAAACTTTCAATGTATTAAATACCTTTTTTCTATTATTAGAGTCGTTTTTTCTACAAACGTAGAATAAGGCAAAAGATAAAATTTTTTAAAGTTTTTTATCTTGTTAATCCAATGAAGTATAATTTCTAACGTGTGTACATAAGTACACACACACTTTTTTTAAGACTTGCATATTCGAACCTTATTATGTCTATCGTTTCTAGGCTTCGGGATACTAAACTTAGATTTTAATTTTTCCTGTATTCATATCTTGTCATCTATAACTCTCTTAACGTAATGACCTTTATCGGGTTATCGTATCTCTGCGTCTAGATGTTATGCCACTTTATTTTTATTATGTAAGTGAACACAATAACCCGACTACAAACTTTTTCAGTTATGTTAACAAATGAGGTTTCATTATTGATATGTAAAAAAAATAATTTTACCCCACCTTTGTTTTGAACACGGAAGAAAATCGGTTAAAGAATACATAAGAACAACTTATATTGACAACTTCAGAATTGGCAGTATGAATTAATTCCTTCGCCTGTCCTATTGGACGAATATTATTATTACTACTTTGTGTTTTGGTTCACATACTTAACATCTGAACAATAGTATAATCTGTATCATGATTACGGTTATCACAAATTCAAAGACAGTTCGTATGTCAATCCATGAAACAGTTTAGGTTGTAAAGCATCCAAAAGAACTTGACAAATTAACTCGAAAAACGTGACTCTCCGACAGTGTAACTGGATAAAACAGTACTTATTTCTAAATAGTAACCGATCATTAGCTCCGATATGCATAGGCATATTTCTTATATATACAAACGCTCTTTGAGTCTTATAAGTATTGTGGATGTCCATGACTATAGCACACAAATACCTGAAAATGAAACTAAAACATCATTTTGATATTGAAAGTTCAACGTCCATACTATTTGACATTGTGAAAGTAATATTATAAAATATAACTTCTCACGTGATATTTGAGGAATTCGTATTTACGGAACATTCTTTTAAATTTATTACAAACATGTGCTTAATTTGAAATTTTTGTTATTAGTTAATTTGTTCGCCTAGGTTACATCTTGTGAGCTGAATTAGAATCAGTTTTTTTTTTTTATTTAAGACTTCGCAGATTTATAGTATACGTTTGTTGAGTCGTGATGAAAATACACGTAAATAAAATAAAACAAGATGGAGAATTTTAAAATGGCCGCCATACATGTAAGAAAAACAATTGCGATTAAGATGATAATGCAGCCGCGTGTTCAATATGAACGAATTTAAACATTCTCTTTTTAAAATTTCGCAATAAGCTTTTATAAAATCGTTTGGTGCAATTATATTTGTATTAATAATAATTTGTATTATAATAGATGTAACAAAAAGATATGTTTGATGAATCTCAAAGTTTTTTTTTTTTTGAAAATATCTAAAAAAAATTGTATTTTTACTTTGTTTAAAGGGGCTTTTATTCCATCGAACATACCAGCCCCATTGTTCCCCAATCTTACTAGCTTTAACATGAGAGTCGCTGATAAGATATCATTACCAGATCATACAGCTTCCTAGCTTCACCCGAACGGGGTTCAGCCAAGATGCTTTGACAAAAACCTGTTCTGGCAGCTACTTTTTATATTATTCATCAATGACTCTCTTTCGATACGGTTCTTAGCACACTCCAACATCAAGTGCTGCACATCCTCAATTTTTCTGCATACATCGCGGTTGGGAGATTCAGCTTTCCTCATTAGGTATGCAAAACTTCTGGATGGATAGTGCTCCGAACGGAGCTTTAAAGCTACCTTAACATATTGTCGGTTTAGGTTATATTCATTAAACCACGGTATATGAAGAGGCTGACACTGTATTGTTTTGTAGCAGATACCTTTATCCTTACTTCTCTCATCAAAATATTCTTTCCAATTATTATAAAACCTTTCCTTTAATTTTGGCAGCACTTCCCAATAATTAACTTTAACCTATTTTACTGTACCGTACGTCTTAAATAAAAGTTGATTTTTAAAAACAAACTGAAGTTGAATACATGAACTTTTCAAAGACAGCATGTACTATTTTGATATACTTAGTCGTAAAATAAATAAACATCGTTATTAGAACAGGTGCATGTTTTCTATGATTATGTGACGCAGGTCGTTGATTACAAATGATCAATTCATATTGAATTCACCTGATAAACAATATGTTTCTTTTAATACCATTACGATATTTACGATGTACCTATATTTGTTAATGTAGTAGCTATGTATGTAGCTTGAGTATAACAATAAGTAACAAATGAACGGGTTGTTTATTTGCAAAATCATGTAACATTCTATATAGACTGCATAGAAATGTGTTCTATCAGCATTATAATTTCGAAGACTAGAAGTTTTAGCTTATAACGTGACAAATTTACTGCTTATATTTATTAATTCTATTCGCGATTTAACACTCCTGATTTTTTTCGTTACATGAAGACTACTTGTTTTATATGGTTTATTATGGGCTGTCACTTATTTTATTGTAATTTTGTCTTTAGTGACTAACCGCTACATTTTGATTTTAAGCAATCTCAATTATATTTTATTGTTATTTTTTACCTTTAGAAAAAGGTTTTTATAAATATCATAGGAGGCAATCGAACATGTGGGTAACCTGATGTTAAGTGATCACCACCGTCCATAGAGACACTTGCAACACTACGGGAGTCGCAAGTGCGTTGCCAACCTGTGTTGGGTGTGGGGGGAGGAAGGGAAAAGGTGAGAGGGAAGGTAAGGAGAGGTGGGTCTCCGGAGCTCTCACTGACCGAACGAAACGCAACAATGTAAGCACTGTTACTTCACGTCGGTTTTCTGTGGGTCGGGTGGTACTACCTCGGACGAGCCAACCCATTCATGCTGAAACTAGCGTAATAGGTTCATCGTGGCTCTACCACCTACAAAAATGGTTATATGTTTTCTATTTAATACACTGAGAAGTCCTTTATTTTACTGTATTATTCGAATCGATTCAATCATCTCGCAGATTAGCCTGGAAAAACAACATATACTTCAATTTTACATATAGGAGTGTTCGTCCAGTTGTTGAACTTCGACCATAGACAAAAATAAAACGTTTTAATTTTTTTTATTGACAAGACTCATTGATATACAAAAACTCAAGATGCATACTTAACGTCTCCCAGCCGGCACACAAAAATGAGTGCATAATTTTGGATTATACATACAGTCATCTCAAAGAGTCCTTGCGTCCTTGTAAAACAGTTTTAAATCATTCACGTAAGGTTAAATTTGCAAAATCATAAATTTATTGCATACCTATAACCAATTATGTATATGTATTTTTTGCGGCCGGTTTTGAGCACTACTTTTATTCGAGACTGTGTCTTGGGTTTTTATATGTCAGTGATAATACTAAAGATCTTCCATAGTAACATAATAGAAAAAGAATGAAGAAAATCGGCTGAGAAACAGAGAAGAGAGATGTTCTTAGCCGTTTCCACACTGCTTATTTATGCATAGATTTAACTCATATGTATAGATAAGTAATATGGCTCGTATATTGCGCTCGTTAAGTAATAAAAATACAATGTAAGCGTAAGCCAAATTGTTGAGAGGCACACACACGTGTTGATTGCACGCGATCGCTGGACTTCGCTTGGAGAGCTGACGATTACAAAACATCCGGCTAATTACTTATTATTTTATATTCGACATTCTAAGATTTTGAAAGGTTTAGTAATACAAACTGCATTAAAGATGTAGGTTAGTAGATTATAAAACGCGTAATATTACAGATATCAGGTTCATTGTATATAGCATTGAATAAACTATTAATTACTTAAAATATGTAATAATTAGTGGTTTGGAAAGTTCATAATTGGTAAATTGTTATTTAATAATTATTAAAAATTATTTTGAAGAATATTAATTATTACATAGTATACCATAAAGTTTTCCCCCATGGCTGTCTGTCGTCTTGCTCGGGGTAATACCATCCTCTCACAGAAAACCGACGTGAAATAACAGTGATGACATTGTTGCATTTCGTTCGGTCAGTGAGAACGCCGGAAGGCCACCTCTCTTCACCTTCCCCATCTCCTCTTACCTTTCCCCCACCCCGCAACAAAGGTTGACAACGCACATGCGACTCCACTGGTATTGCAAGTGTCTATGGACGATTGTGATCACTTAATACCTGTACCACTTAATACCACTTAATACCTACCTGTTCGTTTGCCTACTATGATATAAAAAATGTATATAATTTGGTATATATTACAACACATCATGTGCAATTGATTCTAGTTTAATAATAGTTACTCTTTACGAAAGAACGTCGTTGAATGTTTTTCTAAAGTAATTGATTCTTCCTTTATGCACTCTACACACAATTATAAATGCAATTAGCTGACCTATAAAAACTATCCTAATATTTTGAAAATAAATTCTACGTTCTAAACATTAGAGATGATTAGAGAAGAACAAACTGTTTTTATATGACACTCATGTTTGTAGATGTTATTGTGTTATAATAAATACGACACTATTTTATGTACAAACGAAACATTTACTAAGTGACAACTTATTACCTTATCACTTGAGTTTGTTTCAGTATGTTAGTTAAGAGTACTAGCTATCTCCTTCAACATTAGGTCAGAACTACAGTCGGTATTATCCGAATAAGGTCAATAACTTATATACTATATATAACTACTAAAAATTATGTAAATGATTTCTGGAGATTACTAGGTTTTCGGATAAAAACGTGAAAATGATACGTTATGGTATTATAATATTCGTAAGCTACGGCGTAGCGCAAACATGTAGCAGGCTGACGTGGCAAGCAAATTATTTTGTTATATGGCAAACTAAAGTGTTGTACGCTTTATTTATCCATTCTTTTATATCACACTGTCAATTAAAACAGTACATTGTTATACGTTTTTACGTAATATGAATAATTATGTAATACGTAAAGACACATATGGTGTAAATAATTATGAAATCCCGCAGTTTTAAACATGAGTTCTTATTTCTTTATATATATTAAGCGTTTAATATCATACGAAGAATTATTTATATGTGTTTTTCAATATAGACAAAAGTATTTAAAATTTCTTTATTTACGTAGTAGATAGTGACATACACAAGACATTTCGTAGCGTGTTATTTGTCACCCGGTTGGGCGCCGCGTGGGTGTTGCTGACGCCGCGCCGCCCTGTACTCGCTGGCGCCAACACTCCTGCCCCTACTATATACAAGATGTAGGAGCGTTGTCATTATCAGTCGTATCTACCTACACGCTCAGATCTTTGAACTACTCATTGATCTAAGAGATTAATGTTGGTGGTAAAATTTTAATTAGCGTACAGAAAACTTAGGCTTTTATTTATTTGATATAATAATACAAACTAAAAATGACAGACTCAATGTAACTAGTGATGAAAGTTATCAGAGAATATAATGAAGTTTTTGACCACAATAATTATTTTTTGGTCTATATACATTTGTATTATAGCTAATAAATAATATTTGAGTAATACAATTTTATTTTAAACAAAAAGTGAAAAGTATGTTTGTATATTTTTACTGAATGTAAGTAAAATATTTATAATCTAGTATATTTATATTGTAAAAATGAATCGCTGAATGTGTTGCTAAGCGCAAATCTCGAGGGTACTGCTAGTACTTTAATATAGATACCTAGAGTTGAGAGATAGAGTTGATGGACAAACTCTAAAGTAATAACAAAATTGAAAGAGTGACTCTAGGTAGGTATACTAAAATCTTATTAATATTTAACTGTATGAAAATGTTAGCATCGTATAGTATATATATGTATATATATATATAGGATATACGTATACACTGGGTAAATCTCATCCGATTCGTATTGCATAAAAAAACTAGTAAAGGGTAAATGGAATCCAAAAATAAGGAGTCTAGAATCATCTACGAAATATTTCCGCATTAAATGGTTATAGTCCTATTCAGTAGTTTTGATGTGTTCCAGCCGCAAAGGAATTGCATTTTCATTATACATGCATGTATATTTCATATTAAAAAGGTACAAATATAACTCAGTTTTAGATATATAGTCTACAAACTACGAAGTCACATTTGTCACGTCTAGATTAAGCCAGTGATGTGTGGCCAATACTGTAATAAAATATTATCGCTGTCCATACGCTCGATAATATCCGATAAATTGAAAAAAAAAGGAATGTACATATTGAAGAAATATTTTTAAACGTTCAGTAGACAAGTTAGGATTATTTAATAAAACATTGATACTCATATAAATAGCAACATAATACAAATCGATTAACCTTTTGCCATTTTTAAAGCCCCACGAAGCGGGCGGGGTTTAATTATAAAATATATGTATATCTATAAATTACATTTTGTAGAAATTGTGGAACGGTATCTTGAGTATGTGTTATATAATCAAATTCATAGACTTGATTTAAAGAAACAAGTTTCATATGAGAGTACAGCGAATCCGAATCGGCCTAAAGTTAAGATAATTTATACTACATTTTGATAATGAAATAAAATATAACGGCGAATTCATCATCAATATTAAGAGGCATACAATAGCTATTTGTATGTAAATACAAACAAGTATCGAGTCACGACTTTAACGTCAGAAATACGAGTAAGCAACGTACTGTCACAGTCGATTTTGTACTCACTGCCTCCTGCATATTACAAAGTTATTACGTATATATATAAGTCGGTGTTAAATAACAGAAAAACAGTTAATTCATATTGATATTATCTTTATTTTTTCTAAATGGTAACGATTTCATGGTTTTTCATGTATAGTCGGGTTGTTTTTATGGCTGTCCGGGGCGGCTTTGTTAGCGAAGAAAATCTGTACAAACACTTTACAGTTAATCCACATAATGTAATAAAACGGCAACTAAACGTCAATCTATCAATGTTGTATTTTTTTTAAACTCTCTACTGTCTTATATCTTACACAGTTACGCATTTTAGTATATGGAGATATTTTAATCAATCATTTTTCGTTTTTCCGTATATTTTCTTAAACACTTTCTTTTATGCAAACTTGGCCCTAACAATTACAAACACAATAATTAAATAATTATCCAGATAGATACAGTTGTTCTCAAGATATATGTCTACATACACGCGGTAATTAATTTTTATTCACTGTCAAAATTACTACTATTTAGGTCATTCATAATTATGGAATAGCCGGCCTCATAATGCGTTTGCTTAATCCTAGGCTTGAGAATTCATCCACTCCATTGATTATCAAGAACCCTTGTTCCCCGATGAATAATTCCAACCTTATCGCGAGGAGAAATTCCAATCAGCTGTATCTATCGCCTGCTAAGTGATCCCTAACTAGTGGGTCAGTCGTGACATCAATGTACTTATTAACATTGTAAATAATGTTATTTTGTTTATATATTTCTCAGATTTATAATGCCTCAGTGGGCGAGTGCCGAAAGCGGAGGGACTGAGGCGGAGTCACCAGATCAAATGATGCTGTATTACGAAGATGAAACTTCTGAATACTACGATAACAAGGCTGATATTACTGACAAAATAGAACAAGCAGGTGGTAAGTTCAGTCCTTAAATATGCTAGATAAACGATAAGATTGCTGGTCTTAATCATATGATTATAGATGTAAACATTAACTTAGTTCACTAAACTATAAGAAGTTTACATACCCTGTTATGTATAAATGTAATATGTGTGATTTTAAAATAAATTAAAGAACGAGTATAACATACATGTCGAGTACAATTATTCATACAAACGTTGAAAGGCACGAACCAGATAAGGGCATTACGAAAATCACCCGTAGCCGTGCGTACAAATCGATTAGTCTGCACTCGAACAGTTACGCAAATAATTTATCAAGCGTGCAGTCTCGTCACGTAATGCCCCAGGTTTCGTACAGACCAGCTGACTTGTTGCACAAATACTTTACCAAGTGCTCTCGCTGCTATGTCGTGCTGTTTCTTATTATGCTGCCGGTAAGCCTTAGTGACGGGAAACGTCGGTCGTTCGTTACCGTTTGTAAACTAGGTTGTTACTTTTTTATACATAGATTATTATCAGAACGACTTATTCTACCATCGTTATTTCTATTGCTCTCATTGGCTCATATTGTAGAGTTACGGTTTGCTATACCGTTCTAAATTTAATGACACCACAACAGAAAGTGATACTTCCATATTACGTGAGTTGAAAATTATACAAAATGAGAAAGCGGTTTCCATATTAACTAATTCATTCGAACGCAATTAGACTTTTTAAATTTTCGACACAACATTGATATCAGTCGCAAGTATAGTTTAGCTGAAAGAATTACTAAGCAGTGATAATGAGGGTCGACAGAGAGAAATTTAATTTTACCGTTAACTATAAAAATAGTTTTAAGTTGATAAAGCAATAACAAGATATTATTTTTTTCATTACAATTTCTCTGTAGTTTTTATTTTAAAATTAAAATGATATATTATAAAGTATAATTGCAAGATTTTGAAGATCGTAAAGTAATAACTAACCTACATCTTTATCTATGCTAATTTAACTGTAGCTATTATGCATGCCACACCTAATACGAATAAAGTCATTATGCTTTAGAGTTCACCTGAAGTTTTGTTCACAAATATAATATAATACAGTTCCTTTAGGTAGTCCGGTGAAGCTGTTAAGACCTTGCTAGATCTTCTAGGAGCAGACGTAGTGTCGATTAGGCAGTCCGTGCTGCCTCGATCAAAACGTGTAAGAAGGTACCATGAGGCTTTAGTCCGATTTTCCGATAAAAAAATATATGGAGGAGTTGTTGAGGCGTGTATGCTTGGTACACATATGCGTCTCAACAACTCAAACATATATGAATAGTTAGCTAGGTTAGCTAAGATAGGTCGCGAGTTTGCATGTAATAGGCAACAGCCAAGCCGAGGTGTGCCGTGCACCCTTGAGCTAGTTGCACAAATAAAATCGGCTGAGTGCCTTAAGCGCTCGCCTTAGTAGTTCGGTGAAGCTGTTACGACCTTGCTAGGTCAATAGCGTAGTCAGTTCGAAAAAAAAAAGTTTTAATCCGTGTGACTCGAGTATATCCACCCTCTGCTGCTCGGCGGGATGGACATCCGTCAGGGATTACTCAATGGATAAAAAAAATAAACAAGGTCAATAGCGTAGTCAGTTCGAAAAAAAAAACAGTTCGTTTGGGGCTTAATCCCGGCAAAACTACTGAACACATTGGCATAGAACTTTTTTGTAGATGGTTTTAGACTACTTATTTTTTGAATTACATCAGCTCTTTGCCATTCTTGTGATTAAAAGTTTATTCAGTGCACACTAAAACGTACGCGTTTTAGCTAGCGTATTTAATATTACAGTACCTCAAACAATAACAGGTTGATAAGTGAACAGAAATGCTATAACGTTGACAAATTAATATATTGGTAATTTATGTAACGTTGCAGATTTCTATGACAGTGGAAGTGGGAGTGATGAACAAGTTCCTCGAAGGACGTGCCGGCCACGTCGCACTCCGGCTGGTTCATCATCATCCGCAGCCAGTGGCAACGGTTCCACAGGCCCTGGCAGACGACGACGCTGCGGTATATCTGCTCGAGAACGCAACCTCCGTAGACTTGAAAGCAATGAACGTGAACGGATGAGAATGCATTCGTTAAATCGGGCGTTTGAGGTGAGTACAGTATAATGATTGAACTCTATGGATATGTATTAAGCAACCATTTAACTATAATGTTTCCATGAGTATAGCATTCATTTTTAATGGTACTAAAAGATTGTCAGAAAAAGAAATTCAAATCCAAATAATATAAAATTGCCATGACGAACCCCATAATTAATAATCTCGCAAGAGCGAAGCTGATTGCAGAAATAGCTAAATATAGTTTCAAAATGGCAAATTACCTACCAGCCTTAATATAAATGAAGGTAGATACTGTTCTTTATAGACTTACTAGTAGGAAGAATTTAATGATACGTATAAAGTAGTACCACTGTACAAGTGCCCGACTTTTAATTTGGCATATCACGTCGCACCCGGGAGAAGACAGAGATAGTCTGTTTTCGTATAACGTTATTTTTGTTTATCACAGTTGTTGCCTTGTGCTATAGAAGGAATGCTTTACAAAACCAAGGAAAGCAAATTTTAGCCGCACTTGTTATCAACATATTAAAGCTGATATTTAAGAAATTTTAATATTGTTTTGTACTGGCGAAATATTTATGTAAAACTTAACTTGAAAAACAATATCTAACGTTTATTATTAATTGCAATCACTCTACATATATTGAAACAAAGTCCTCTGCCACGTCTGTCTGTCTGTTCGCGATAAACTCAAACACTACTGAATGGATTTTCATGCGGTTTTCACAAGTAGATAAAGTGATTCATGAGGAAGGTTTTTGTATATAATTTGTCAAGATTTTTTGTATTATAAGAGTGGGATAACGTTCACCGTGCCCGTTTGTTTCATAATACAATATAGAAACTATCCCTACTACATGTATCATCAATGTCCACTTACTAGTATTGATATTGCTAAATATCTAAAATACCCATGGCTTGTATTTATATTCCCTTGTGTCCAATTTTTCAGGATCTTCGTCGAGTTATTCCACACGTGAAAAAAGATAATAGGAGTCTCTCTAAAATAGAAACTCTTACCTTAGCCAAAAATTATGTGAAAGCCCTCACGAACGCGATATGCACAATGCGAGGTGAAGTTCCACGTTACCAGTGAGTATAATATCTTGTTTGAGATAATTAACTAATGTATAGTAGTAAACATAATGATTATTCACAATGATTTACTTCGATAAATTCGCATAGCAGTGCCCCGGTGTTCCTAGTAGCCCGAAAGAAATATTTTGTGAAGCCCATTTAGAGTTTTCGCTCCATAGGACATCCTTTTTGAAGAACTAAGCTAGGGGCAATTTAAATCCGCACTTGGCTTAAAGCAACGATGTTAGCAAATTTAGGCATATGTTTAGGTTACCTCTCTCTAAAGCCTGTCCTGATTAAAATGTGAAATATAAAAAAAAATGAGCCATCATGGGATGCCTGGCAGATGTGAAACATCAAAATTGTCCTGTAGGTTACAGGCCCTATAAGTTAAATACATAAAAGAATAGATTACGACAGGAGTCAGCTGATACATAATACAGCTAAGGCATAATGAATAGATAAAGAATTACAAATTTGTTCCACAGAATGATGACTGTTTATTTACTTTGTTTTATAAATATTCATTTTTATTAAAAACAATATAGGCGCAGTGTGTTTGACGACATTGTCAAAGGGCGCTAGGTCGTCGGCGCGTGCCGCTACACTAGTAGAGCGAGTGACTGACAAAACAGTTTGAAGCTTATGATTAGAGGAATAGGGTTGCAAATGTTTTTGAATATTTCGTTAATAGTTCAATGTTCGTGTTTCGCGTCGCCACGCCAACAATCAGGTTTACCCTCCGCCTATAGATGTTTCATATCAAAAATAATAATTTCGTAGTCATTTAAAAGTGATGAAATATGAAAATAAAATAATTCTTTAAATTTTCATGATAACCAACGTTTTATTGAAAAATTCCGAGAATTGTTTAACGTTGTTTTAACGAATTGCATTCCATAGTGAAAAGCATATATTTTCAACTTTACAGATTTAATAGTGAAGATGAGAATGTTGAACCTGCGTTCGTGTTAAATAGAGAACAAGAGCAGAACAATAATGTAGCAAGTGATCATGAGCAAGATGACTCCTCTCCAAATACACGTGGCTTTCTTTGACAAAAGCGAACCAGCGCCCGCCTCGCCGCCTTGCGTGCCCAATGTAACGACGACTTTCAGGCATGCATCAATTGAACTGAATACATGAATCCGTTATAATGTAACATGAATACATCATCTCTATTGTTATTATTAAAATCTAAATTGCATATGCCATTAAAAGTGAATGTTTTTAGAAATAAAGTGTATGTCGTTAATTACTTAAGTAGACATAAATATATGTATTTTTTAGTTTTTTCCACAAACCTGTTTTGTAAAGTACTTATTTAGTTCTTTACAAATTATGATATATAACTAAAAAGCTGTAGATAGGTTCCCCTACAGGATATTTTGTCTAAACAAATGGCACACATACGTAAAGTAATATTGTAACGCCACACCAACTTAGATGAAATGTGGAAGTAAGATGGCATATTCTCAATATCAGTGGTAAAAAAGAAATAGTGATATGTTGCTAGGATACAGGCGGATTGACAGGCAACCGTCAAAAATAAGCTAGTTAGCCAAGTTTTAACAAGGAGCTCTCGACTACTTTTTAGTTATAATATCATTGATTATGACCAGATTGTTTGGTCTTTCTCAACTTGTCAGTATGTATTAATTTTATTCGTCAATATAACACACGCTAATGTACTATAACAAATAATCTGAACCGTATTACAATTGTGAAATAGATTATTACGTAACGTCATTTCCGAAATTATTAGAGAATATTTATTAGTTTGCTAATGTATAATAATTCAGTAGTATGCTTTAGGTTTTATGTATTCATGTTCATCGTCAAACGATTTGGCACATTGTGCAAGTATATTAATAACGCTGAGCTGAATTTAGTAAAGATGGCTTATGTTAGTCAGCCTTGCCAAATAGAGACTGAGTGAAGTACTTCGCGATTATCCACTTTAACCGTCATATCTACACCGGACATCCGGACTATTTTACATACGGATTATGGCTAGTATCTCGTCGTCAACCAATTGTATCGCTGTACCTTCCATAGACCAAATGTATATTGATTCTCTATGCCTTATACCAGGGGAATCGTCATTGTTTGTCACTACTTCAACGGAATTGTCGACATCGCCTTTGATATCTACGTCCGTAGTTGTTCGTTTGTTTAAATCCAACGACTAAGCGAAATTGAAGTGTGCGTCGTTTTAACTGTTCTCCAAATATTTAGTCGTCATAATAGGTGTGAGCTTCTTACAGTGTTTTAGTATCAAGAAAAGCTTGTTCAGCGTGCTCGGCATTTCGCATATGTGTTTCGTGAACGCCTCCCTCTTTGCATTTTCTATAGAGAGCAACAAGAGAAATGCTTGACTTTTTTTCATCTTTCAATTCAAAGTGTGTGACGATAACTATATCGCATAGAATACGGAATTCTTTACTTACCTTTTTCTACTTCGTAAAACCCTTTGACATTTAAAAATTCGTGCTTGGTCACCTAGGATACGGAATTCTTTATTAACATGGTACAAACTGCTCCTTATACAGAGATTAGAGAAAGAAACTGTGATATGTTGTCCACACATAATTGATCGAAAGCAAATTTCAAATCCTAGTTGGTGTGGATCACAAATTTCTTATTAGGTTGGTAATGAAAAGGTCGCATTTCCTCCTTGGGGTCGAATATAATAATTTCTATCGTCAATTAAATTCACGATTGCATAAGTATTTTGACGGATCCTTCTTCAGTTCAGAGACTACATTTTCACCACAAATATGATGTGGCCGTATTCTATGTAGCGCTGTTTTCCACGGTAAATTACACTACAAAAGGTCCTGCTTGCTCAATTTTAACCATTTACTACCACATCAAATTCCTGTATTCTCAACGAAAATTATTAATAATAAGTTTTGTACTAATAGGGCGAGTACCATTTTTTTTTTAAGTCTAAATGATAACGTGGTTTATTCGTCTCATAAGTTTAATGATACAGTGATTGTTTGCGATGAAACTTACTTCTGTATTACGATTCCTCATCCAATTATATATTTGTTTATTGTAAGATGTCTTCACTGTCTAGATCACTTACGCTTTTACTTAATCGCTGTCTTATTTAATATACGGCTCTCGGTTTGACATTAAATAAATCCAATAAGTAAACACGCCACCAACTAGGCTACCATGTACGGGTGGTTAATTTCGTTTCGATTTACTCGCCGCGGCCCCCCTCTATAGCGTCTTAAGTCTAAGGTCGCTCTCCCGGAGTGGAGGCCTGAAGTACGCTGTTAATGTGATACAGTAACACTGCATTTACTAGCTCATCGAACAGTCCACCTCACATACTTGGTACACATACGTACTATACATACATGTTTTGAAAGGGTACTTTTTTCAGTTATTTTTTCCTTCAGTTGGTTAGCTTTTGTCTAAATTGCCAGCTCCGAAATTCATGTTCACATTTGGGCAGTAAATATGAAGGCATGCGTACGCTTCTCACCAACGCTTATATGTACGATTAATTTTGCTCGTATGGATAGCTTAGTTCGATATAACATGAAAGTCAACGCTGCGGTCATGGTGAGGTGATGCCATTTTATTACTATTGGATTAGTTAACATTTCGTTTGAATGTTTTAAGCGCTTACCCAAAAAGCGCCGTGAAGATCTGACGGTCCACCAGGCCAACGGATGATAGTTTGAAAAAAAACTTATATAGAAATTATAGTATCGTCATCGTGTCCTTGATGAATTGTGGTCGTTTTATGGTCGTTCAATTTTCCTGGTCGTGTCGATTGTATAAAAAAAAAGGTTTAAGGTTGACAAAACTTCCGTAAACAGTAATTTTGAAAATATATTCTAGATCTCAACAGGTCTGTTAGACCAATTTTTCTCAAGGTGCCAAACTAATGGATAGTTAATACCAAACATGATTACGTGCGTCGCATAAATAGTTATATTTATCATTCAATCAATTATAAGCGTGTGATGTTACAGGTATTCAGTCAATTCTTCTTTTGTAACTTGTTTCTAGCTCGTACAAAGGTGTACCATTTGCTTATGAGAGTAAGTAGATACTTAATTATACAATTAACTTTTCACCTTCATTTAAAATTATAAATTAGCCACTGTTATTATTCCTATGTGAGTACTTATTTACGATTGATAAGAAATCTCATTTTATGGTTATCTGTAAATTTATCTGTAAGTTTATTTTATAAGTATTCCACCTACTTCTATGATACGATACTTACCTAAATTAATATTATATATTGTGGATGTTTTCGAAATTTATATTCTGCATTTTTCAAAGGCTTGTGCATTAAGCACACATAAATTAAGCATTTTGTTATATCGATGTTGTGATTAAATCTATTTATAAAATCGTGTACCGTATTTGTAATCCAAAACTAATGAATTGTACTTAGGTATTGTAATTGTAATGCAATTATATTATAGAAAGCAAACTAAAAATGTTGTATTATTGATTTTTTTAACTTTATTTTTGGTAACCATCTTTCAGATTACTACTGCTATTGTTGTGTAGTTAATAATATTACAGGCGTCGTGTGAATATGTCAATATTCTAACAAGATGGTGGCTCCCTTGTTAAAATCATCCAATGAGTTTTAATGGCATCTCAGAATTTCATGCTTTGTGGTATTATTTTCTATCAAGAACAAATCAAGTATCAAGTAGTTGTACAGTATTATAATATAATGAAGAATTGTTTATATAGAGAGTACACATATTATATTTATAGAGGGTACTTTTCATTATTGCATGCATAGTTAAATTATTCTTTGAAACTCTAAACGATCTATGAGCAGTATTATATTGGTAAGGTGTCTGTACCCAACTGGATTGCGACTACAATGTACATGCTGATAAACCCGTCATAGTGATTGTCTTTTGGTTTGTTGCCTAACGACTATCGGGATTGGTTAGTTTATATTCAACTGCCGCTGCTCTTGGGCTGCACTGTCAGTTGATAGATTGGAGATTTCTTGGTTCTCACCATTGCTTCTGGACTGCATCGTGTATACCATCGTTTAGCACCGTTATTTTATTACACCATACTAAGGATTTTAAAACATCAATTGTTTATAAACATTGATATCTTACTATTGATGTTGAGACCCTTCACATCGCTGATAAATTGATCGTTTTGAACGGTGTTTTGTCATGTGTTGCGTGATCTATTGTATTATTTGTCTTTTCGTTTCTTTAGTGATACGTTTACAGTTTTTTACCAAGTATATTACTCTTACTCTCAAATGCTAGGTGTTCACATACGATCATTGTTAGTTAGACTGATATATACTAGCCATCAAACGATGTCAGCGAAAGAGAAAACAATGGATAAAACGAAAGCAGTATTTGAATTAAATATGTTTATGGTGTCCCCTGTAACCCCCATAGAAGCAGTTGCTTTAGAAATTAAGAGTCATGTGAAAGGTCTATTTCCTGGGCATCATAAATTGGTGATAATATATTTGCTTATCGTAACCGCGTCGGTGCTAAGTAAGTGGTTGATTTCAGTAGCTGAGGCTACTTTATCCAAGAAAAGAACCACCTAATCGGTACAAGGTCGAGAAATATATATTTTTAGCTCTATCTTGAGAAAGAAATTATAATTTTGTTGTTTTAAATGTACATGTTCAACATATTTTCTTTTTTAAAATATCGATATATCGTTTATAAATATTTGATGTTCTCCAAATCGAGATTTTCCTAATAACTTATTTTTTTTCAGTATGGCTTCTGCTATGTACGCAATTTCACCAATGTCAAGCGTTACAAATACACGTTTTAAGCTTAATTCCCAAATATTTGGTATAACAACGTAGAATAATCTAAAAAAGGAAAATTATCAACATAGATAAATCAACAAAGCAGGATAGGTAATATCGTGGACTTATTATACTAAATATTATGTCCATGTTTAGTATATTATCTTCAGGTGTACTATCTACTGATGTTGTAGCATCGATGTTTTCTTGAATGTTTTAGCATCTCTAACCACATTAAAAAAACAACAATTTTTCTTCGTCGCAGAAATATCTGCCAATGTCGGCATTTTTATTTCGGTGGAATTATTAATTAGTCTTTATGATATTAATATTCAAAGATACTTTGAAAGTTTATTGCAAGTTGTCAAGTGGTTTTATGGTTACCACTAAGCTTAGCACACCTGTGAAAATTTTAATTTGTGATTTAAAAGATATACGATTTAATTTCATTTTATAATTTAGAAATCAACATCGAAGTTTTTAATCACATTAAAACTATGTAGATAAGTTTTGCAACTCCATATTTCTAATTGTCGTTTTATGTGTAATAAGATTTTATAGTCGATCAATTTAACTTAATAGTTTTAAATAGTAAGAAACTATTGATTTATTTTCTTTAAGCTGGCAACATCGCTATTTCGACAAATTTACAAAAATCTTCATGTGCATGTGTAACGAGATAATTTGGTTTTACAAAGTTCACTGTAAAAAGGGTGGATATTTTTATTTCATATACGATTCAGTTTATAAATAAAGGATTCCTGGCTGTGAAAAAAATAATTACAAACCACGACCATTTTCACCCAGATATCATATTTTATTTTACTGATACAGTTGTGCGTCTATCGCAATATGGCCGTCTTGTAATGATTTGGTGGTCAGTGATATTATTGTGATTTTGACTCCGAACGAACAGTAAAATGGAACTTCGTGTCGGTAACAAGTACCGACTGGGCCGTAAAATTGGTTCAGGATCTTTTGGGGATATTTATCTGGGTAAGTATTAGGAAGGAATAGTTGTAAACAAAGAAAATTGGTTGGCCAGCTGCAGTTTTGATTTCGAAACTATGAAATCTAAGTTTATGTGATGCTCATTTTCTATGATTTAGCTTAATCGTAGTAGTCATGTGTATAACGGACGCTGTGTTCAAAATTAACAAAATAAATTATGTATTAAAATGAGTTTCATCTTATGATTCATTATTTTTTCTTTACATTCATTTACACACTATTCTGCATGCTTGTAACGTTTTGATTTTGTATACCTTATCGAATGTTAATGTTTCGTTAGCCTATCGATTTCCACACATTATAAAGAAAAGATTAGTTTGATGATTATTTAAGCTTAATTCATCTTGCAAATAAATGAGAACTTTTTTATTTACATATTCAAAACCTAAGATTTAAACGGACGTAACCTATTCTGAATGTAAGTTGTGTAAAATAAGATATTAAACACTAAAACTATATCTAATCTTAATAATTTTTAGGAACAAATATCGTCACCAGAGAAGAGGTAGCTATCAAATTAGAATGTATTAAGACAAGGCATCCACAGTTACATATAGAAAGTAAATTTTACAAACTTATGCAAGGAAGAGGTATGTTTATAGTTTTCCATTATATTTTTTTATTACACTTCACATTACATATTCTTCTTCTTGAATTAATGATAAAAAATAAAACCTGTGAATATTGATCATCATCTGAGAATGCTTGACATTTGTTCAAGTCTAATTTTGAGATCTTGGAGATCACAGTATCATTTGGATTTGTATTGAAAATTTCTCCAAACTGTAAGAACTAGCCTTAGTATGAAATTGTTCTTCTATGAACACATTGTGCACTAATACGGTGTTATTACAAAAAAGTTAAATAAGTATTAAATACTTGCTTTTAAAAGGTTTTATACTAAATGTACTGCACTTGCTCAAGGCACGTTCGCGTTATCCATTTTTTGCAAGTTTAACCTATCCTAACCAAAGCGTGACAAATGAGCAAATTAGTGAACATTCAGTGAATGCTGTGCAATTAAAACGTAACCTTTTTAAAGCGAGTATTCAATATGTATTTAACTTTTTTGTAATAAAACCAATAGTGAGTTAACTTGTGTTTTCATGGCTAGAAGCTGCTGACCAGCCAAAAATAAACTTGTGATGCGTTTTTCTTTCACAAAGACTAACAAAACCAACAATAGCTGGTGACATGAGATAAACTCTCATTAAATTGTTAGTCAAGGATTAAGTATGAGAGTATTTGTACTGCATTCTGTACTCATTAGTATAAAATGTATTGATTTATATGGAATACAGAACATCTGTATATTTTATTTTAAAATTCTTTAATGTCCATATGAAAAAAAAATAGTCAGATGGGATCTGAACCTTTTATTATCTATGCCAAATTAGCGTTCTAATTTGAATACAGGTTTCTGTGAATATGTCATATTTTGTTGCCACTTTGTAGTCCTGATCCTATATCTTGATTTTTTTTTTTCGATCTGACTATGCTATTGACCTAGCAAGGTCATATTGTAAAACAAAAGTTAAGGAATAAGATCAGAACTATTCCGTGATTTGTTTATGTGAAACTATACCAGAACCTCGATAAGGTAAATTCTTTATAACAACAAAAAATAATATGTTCCCTTCTGCTCAGAACCTAAAACCTCTATAACTTAAAATACACATCCTTTACAACTTAATTTAATAAATTCAGTATTGACTCTCAGTTTCTAAAAGAAATGTTCATATGAGATCTGTAAGATAAACTATCTGTCAATTAGTCATTTCTGATGAATGTACAAAAAGCTTTTTCGAAATTTATTGGTTACATGTAATAAACTTAAATTGAATAGTGTTTTTGATTTTGAATAATTGTTCACAGTTGGTATCCCAGCAATAAAATGGTGTGGCTCAGAAGGTGACTACAATGTTATGGTAATGGAACTACTTGGTCCCTCATTAGAAGACCTTTTCAACTTCTGTTCTCGCCGTTTCTCTCTGAAGACTGTACTCCTTCTTGCAGACCAACTAATAACACGTATCGAGGACATTCATTACAGAAATTTTATCCATAGGTACTTTTTATTTATTTTGATTTAGTCAACAGTAACAAATCAATAATTATCATATCCAATATCACTAGATAATCTTCAGTGTGGTACCTTCATAAGCTAATTTTTCTTGTGACTTTGTCCCTTATTGTTCAGTTTAGGCAATTTTTAAACTAGAATTATTACAGTTCGAATGATAGAATGAAATTAGTAATAAAAAAGATTAATCTTACAAATTCCAATATTAGAATATGATATAGCACCAAGGATTTCTCCTCTCTGTTTCATACAAGTGTTTACTTTTTCAAAATTTCAGTATTCTACATGATTTTAAGTATATTATATAAAGTTAAATTATTTGAATATTTATGAAGCATATATTGCGTTTAATATTTAGTAAAACAATAAAATATTCTGTGATATATTTTTTTATCGTCTTACTAGCTGACCCGTGCCCATTTTGTTGGGTGGTTATAGGCATTATTAAGCTCAACGACTTTTCTCTAGAACTCAATCATATATCTCTCATTGTTAAGGCAGAGTACGCAAGAAACGTTTTTGTTTGTCCTTTTTTTTCTCCAACTTCGACTACCACAAAAAAGTGTTTTCATTTTTTGGATTAATGGAGCCTATGACACTCACAAATAAAGTGACTTTTTATTGGTAAAAGGTTTTTCAGAATCAGTTTAGTAGATTCAGATATTACCCCTACAATGTCACAAGCTTTACCTCTATTATATTAGTATAGATTATTTTAACTTTGTATTATGTAATTAAGAATTCTAATTACATAGTCTGTGATCAGTAGCATAAGAAATTAAAATAATCTGTTAATTATTGTCTACTTCTCATAATAGATAATACTTTGTATATAACGTATGTCAGTTTCTTAAATAAATACAACATTTTATATTTATTCAGTGGCAAGGACTCATTTGAATACATTAAAATATACTGAAAATATGACATTGATGTTTGAGCAGGTTAGTAGTGTGAAAGGCTGTTGAGTTGAGTTTATTAATAGTGCTGAAGTCTTACATAAAATTTTGAATTACAGTAGACTGTTTTAGTGTATGAAGATTATGATGTATTTTTTTTACAGAGATATCAAACCAGATAACTTTCTAATGGGTCTAGGTAAAAAAGGAAATTTAGTGTACATAATAGATTTTGGCTTGGCAAAGAAGTACAAAGATCCACGCACAATGCAACATATCCCATACAGAGAAAACAAAAATTTGACAGGTAAAATATAAAAAAAAAAATCTCGTCATTAAATATTTTCGTATATTTTCAAGACATTATATTATTTAAATTGCAGGTACTGCTAGATATGCATCTATAAACACCCATTTAGGGATTGAACAATCTCGCAGAGATGACTTGGAATCTTTGGGCTATGTACTCATGTACTTCAACCGTGGTAGTCTACCTTGGCAGGGACTTAAAGCCGCTACTAAACGTCAAAAGTATGAGAGAATATCAGAGAAAAAACTATCTACACCATTTGATGAACTTTGTAAAGTAAGTTTTTTTTTATTTTGCTTTGCAGTTACTACTAGCATTTATCTGTCATGTAGAATAATTACTCTGTTGTTTATAATACAGTCTTTTCTATTTACTTTGGTGATGCTGTAAAAGCTAAAAGACCAGCTATTACGTTAATTCCAAATTGCTAATTTAGAAGCTGTTATAGTTCTTGTGAACGTGGTTTTGTTTTTTCGAAATGACTACGCTATTGACCCAGCAAGATCTTATCAGCTTCACCTGACTACAACATGGTTTTATTATTCAATGGGAACTATGTGTTTTATATGAATTAATTGTGAGCTGTCTTAAACACTGTCTAAAACCCATTTACCGATTTTAAGTTTAGTCTATTAAAAACTATTGTTATGCTATGCTTAGTGTGTGTGGAAAAGTGTAAGGATATATAGCTCAAATAAAATTTAGCAAAACTTCTCTATTGGCTAGTAAAATTTTTGCTGGATTTGCTTCAGCAAATTCGGAGTTTAATCTGTATAGAAAACAGACAAAAATCACACATCTAAAAATTTGTATTTTAGCACTCTCCGTACTACTAATGACGTACTATAGACTATATCGGGGATGTTACTAATGACCTGAGACACCATTGGTCGATGTTATATTTTAATGTTGGGTAGTTATACTGCAAATGGCCCATATTGTTCTGTTTTAATGTTGGGTAGTTATACTGCAAATGGCCCATATTGTTCTGTTTTAATGTTGGGTAGTTATAATGCAAATGGCCCATATTGTTCTGTTTTAATGTTGGGTAGTTATACTTCAAACGGCCCATATTGTTCTGTTTTTATGTTGGGTAGTTATACTGCGAATGGCCCATATTGTTCTGTTTTAATGTCGGGTAGTTATACTACGAACGACCCATATAATGGGCGGCCCTAGTCGTGTTGACACTCTTTCGTTGGCCGTCGTTGCAGTAGCTCTGTCCGAACTCGTGTCTGTTATATAAAAAGTGATTCATTGTTAGAATTGATTCTTAACAATTTGCATCTAAATTGGCCTGTTCTCTTTTTAATAATCAATACATGTTTGGAACATTCCTAACAATATCAACAAAATGTTAAGTTCCTTGGCAGGATCTTAGTTTGTCATATGATGGATTTTATATTGTATTCATAGTCATGAGCTATTTTACACTATATTTTATAATATTGGTAATGTTTTACGTAATATAGTTTGGTTACTGTGCACAAGTGAAATAGATATGAAATAATACCACAAAACATGAATTCTGAGATACCGCAATTACTCCCTGGAAAGTTCTGACAAGGGAGCCACTCTCTTGTTAGAAAATTGACTTATCACAAGAAACTTGTAAACATTATTATCTACTCAACAATGACAGTAATAATCTAGAAGATTGTTGTCAAAAATAAAATAGAACATAGACAAAAGGTCTCTTTTCTTTCAGTGAATTTTAAATTATTTTCATAACAGGGTAACTTTGTTTTCTAGAACCATCCAATCGAATTTCAACTATACCTCAAATATTGTCGTCGACTACGCTTCGAAGAGAGACCTGACTACAGTCACCTGCGTCAACTGTTTCGTACGCTTTTCCACAGGGAAGGCTTTACCTATGACTACGTGTTCGATTGGAACATGCTAAAGTTTGGTGAGTAATATACACACTTAAAAGAATATATTCCGATTTTCCTTATCTATACAATTGCCGACTGTATGTAAACACATTACTTCAGAATGATTTTACCAATTTGAAACCAATACTAAACCAATTTTTTTGAAACAGTGAAGATTAGAAATATTATAAAATGGACACGAAGCTCGTAAAGCCAAAGTGTTGGATTCTGCACTTGAAAATTTGAAAATATAACTGATAGTCCTCAGAGAGAGCAGAGTTGCCATTCTTGGTTTTGCAACAGTTATAGGCCTGACCTTCTTTTTTATTGGGTCAATTTTATAAAAGCAATTCGTTATTATTTTCGTCTTAAATGTGATATGAAGTTTAAAATTATCTTAAAAAGTGGAATAGCCTAGAGGCTATGTTTTGAGCTAAGTATATTTAGCTTAATTTATTTTAAGTATATTATAATCTAAGTAAATAGTAAATGTATCATTACCACACATTCAGTCTACGTCTTGATAAGAAACTGATGAAATTCAATGCAGCACTTTCATTTATGTGATTTGTAATGTGATATTTTCAAGTTTGCATTTTGTGATATGCTAATTAAATATAATAGTTTTATCTATATTTATATTAATATAATTTGCAATAGTGAAATGTATCAAGAATTCTTGTTGTTGATTGGCTATTGTACAGTTCAGTAATTATTTTAAAAGCATTTTGAATCATGTTTTGATATAACTTCACCTCAAATTAAATGAACATAACAGGTAAAATATATCTCTCAAACTTAAGGCAAAAATAAAAGTTGCACGAAATTTTCTAACATGTCACGAGCCCGAAATTTGGGACCCTACCGTGTAATACGGTCGAAATTTGCGACCCTAACGTGTCATGTGGTCGGAATTTAGGACCCTCATGTGTTACGTGGTCGAAATTTGGGAACTTAACGTGTCACGTGGTCGAAATTTGGGACCCTAACGTGTCACGTGGTGGAAATTTGCAACCCTATTTTGTCATGTGGTCGAAATTTAGGATTGTCACGTGGTACGTAGTCGAAATTTGGGATCCTAATGTGTCACGTGGTCGAAATTTGCAACCCTATTGTGTCATGTGGTCGAAATTTGGGACCCTGACGTGTCACGTGGTCGAAATCTGTGACCCCAACGTGTAATGCGGTCAATTAGTATTTTTATAATTAAACACCTTAACTAATCATACTACTTTTATTTATGGAATTCTAGTCACACTTTATATCCAAATATATCTTTAAATAATTGTTTTCATGCAATGGCTATGTAGTATGTACTAACTAGTGCTGTATTACAATCTCATATACATTATAACTGCAAACTATGTTTGTTCATGTGTTTGTCTATATCAATTACTAGTGGATAGATTTTGATAAAATTTCGCATAGATGTCGATTATCTACTAGAACTTTTCACTATGATATAAAAAAGCTGTTAATTTAATATATCGCGATTATGTATATTTTTAACCATTCAGTTATTGTTAAAGCCACGTTTGATATTTATAAATTTTTTTTTTGACAAAATAATACTCATCCAATAATTAATTTTAAGTAGACGAATCCTAGAATAGGTCTTAGTACATTTTTTTCGTAAGTCGAAATATGAAGTACGAGTACGAGGAGTAATCCGTTTAATTAGTAGTCTGGTGAAGCTGTTAAGGCCTTGCTAGGCGAATAGTGTAGTCAGTTCGAGAAAAAAAAAAACTGTTCAATTAAATATGTCGACATTTAAATATTTCCAGGAGGACAACGTGGTAACTATCAATCAGGGGGTAATGACCGTACACTAAGACGTCATGAACAAAATGCAGAACAAGAGAACAGTAAGTTGTATTACTCATATAACGTTAGCGACGCATTCTTAGTAATTTAGGACAGAACAATTAAGGATTTCGCTTCAATTTGTATGAGGATATATGTAATTAGCTTTTTACCCTATACTAACTGTGCGAATCGCGAACCTTACGTAAAAACAGTGATTAATAAAGTCGTCTGAATGTATTGAGTCCATTTACGTATCTAATTTTCTCTCGTACTTACGCCGCGTCGTCATTAAAATTACAATAATTTTGGTAGAGTGGACCAATTTTAATAAAATAAAGACTATATCATTCTCGAAGATATACTTTATGGTTTTCTTGATGTGGCTTTATTGTGAACCCAGTACGTGTGATGCGTGTTCATGCAAACAGACATACACTTCTAAAAATGATTGAAATGTATTTTATTACTTATTCCTAGACATCTGCAACAATTTTTTTTACGAAGATCGCAAAAGTACAGACATGTTAGATTTATATTCTTATGTATAGATAACTTAGTATAAAACTTAGTTATTTAAACTAATATTATAAATTCGTATGTGAGTTTGTTCATTTATTTATTACGCTTTCACGCTGTAACTATACAGTCAATTATTATCAAATTTTGCATATACATTGTCAGGAGTATTTAAAAGAATATGCATTAGCTTTGAACTGTTTCCATGGTGTAACTAGGATATCAGGCGTACAGTAAAGGACGTACGTTTTATATAAAAAAAAAACACTGTCTTAGAGATATTGGTCATATGTACATTAGCTTGATTGAAAATAAGTTATAAATAAAATAATATAAATTATAACAAATATTTTTAATATGTTTCATCGTAAAGTCATTATAATGTTCATAATAGTTTTTGTTTGAATATAATTGCTAGTTTTAGCAATAACAATATAGAAACCTTATCTACAAATTTATGGGATGTAGTTGTACTTTCAAAGTTAATTGATAAATTGTGTAGATCTCTATCAGAGTATATTAGAATAGATTGTATCTGTATATATAGTTAAATTCTGTTATAACTACATTCATCGTAGGCACTACTCATACTTAGTTGATACAACTGGTGATGTTTTCGAGATAAAGCCTTCAGTCGGGACCTTTATTCTGGGTCAATATAATCGATGTGTTGTTCTCAACGATTTCGACATCATCGATTTTGAATGGTAGTCCGGTGAAACTATTAAGACCTTGTTTAGGTCAATAGCGTAGTCAATGTATATTCTATAACTATTGGTTTAATTTCTTTTTTTTCAAAAATATTTGATTAAAAATTCGAATATAACATCAATATGCGATTTGAGCATTATTCGCACACTATTATTTTTTTTTCCAAAAGAATGTTGATACTGAGTCGTCCTGGTATATTCCAGCGGCGGGGGCGGCCGGACAGCCGAGTACAACGGTGCCCGCCATATCCGAGTGGCGGTGAGGGGTTTCCGTCGCGTCGCGGTGTTCAAGCATCACTTACATGGAACCGTTCGTATTGTGACCTGCATGTTATGATGTACCACAACAAACACACAGACATAACACAGACTCAATATAACAAATGTATTATGACAGTGTATTTAAAACAACAACAAAAAAACAAATGGGTGTCTCTAGAAACGCCACCGACTCGTTCTATATAGGAATATAGGAATCGGGACGTACATGTGTGTGAATATTATGAGAAATTCAAAAAGATCCTGGGATTCGAAATGCGGATTCCGGTATTGTGAAACCGATAAAACTAGTTTCGTATGCATTAAAGTTATCATTCATAATATTGTAAATTATTTAATTTTAGGATAATTGTGAGATGATGCGTGGGCCGTCGGATAAAACATGTTGTCGACGTTTTTTTTAAGATGTCTCATTGTAATGGTAGAGATAATGTAAGGCCTACCCATACATCTGTTGTACTTTATGCTCAGTTGTATTTAGATTTAATATAATTAATAAAGTCCTTGTAAGATTGACCGATTTTAAATAAAGATCACGTTAAGCCAATCTCTTAGGGATATCGAAATAATAAATATTTGTGCCCGTTCAAATAATGGGTTAATTCTTGAGAAAAAATAATCTGCTGGGCTTGGTACTGACCAGCGTAGTGATTCTGAATAATGTAACAACAAATTCTATAAAGCTATTTAATTCATTAGAAACGTGGGAGAGGTCCTTTAATCGAGAAACACTTTAGTTCCTAATGAGGTGATTCGGAATACATATTACGCATTTGTTACATTAAATATAAGTGAAAACGCTAGACATCAATATATTTGGTTGTTTCAAGAAAATTAAAATATAGTTTCAGAGTACACAAGAAATTCATCTCAATATTTGTAGCAATGGTTACATATAATTTGGTCTAAAAGACATCCGTTCCTTAATTTGCGCTAAGTTATTTTCTACTAGAACCTATTTCATCCTATATACAACGTTTAAATATAAGTGTATAGATACAAAACAATAGTTAAATTGATAATAACTTGAACCAGTCTTAGAAATCAATAATGCTAATTAATTTATGCAAACATTGGCTTCATTATAATAATACATTTAGTCCAAACAACGCAATATAAATTTTGAACAATCCGCAAAACTATTAAATAACTTATATCTAACATATTTCATAACTAATAATATGTCAACATATCACTTTTTCTTCTTACAATAAATTGTTTTAACCAAAGATATGATTTTCTTCCTTAACTTTAGAAAATCTTCTTCCTAAAAGTGATTAACATTATATGTTAAATTACTTCAATATTAACTATAAGATGTACATTTCATATTAATTTTTCTTGCTATTTTATTGTAATTTAATCATAATAATTAATAATTATGAAATAAATGGAAAAATTACTGATTCCGATAATTGGTGGATTATTCATAATAGGGGCAAAATTACTATGATTGACTTTTGATTCTAATTAAAAATTAAAGGAATTAACCTCCACAGTCGCACTGTATTAATACCGTATGCAGCGATGTTACTAAATCAGTCACCGTGACTTCATTCATTCATCACTCAGTCATTGTTAGTATCACAGGACGATAATGGCGGAATGAGGATTATGTAAAAAATAATCATAGCATAGTGGCATCTTCTAACGATTATTTGTATAGTTACTACCTTCAAATAGTCCTAGAGTTATTTTGATACTCTCTCTCTCTCTCTCTCACACATAATATAATGGAAAAGAGAGAGAGAGAGAGAAAACTGCATGAAGTGAGCGTAACGTATTTTCCTTACGTGACGATTTTTACCAGTCAACTCATACCGCCAGCCACATTAAGGAACTTAGTCCCAATAATTTCTAAAAAATAATCTCAGGAAGAAAAGGTCCAGGTGGAAATTGCATAGTAGAATGAGATCAAATATGCAAAATTGTCTGTCATTATCTTGTCTCTAATTTAATTCATGCAAATTTTCGCTTGAAGTAATTTGTTAACTAACGTTGGTAACTGTTGATTATAAATTGATCGCGTAAACCAAGGAACGGGTGCAATTTTGTATAAAAAAAAAACAGGATGTGTCGTAAAAACACAATAGAAGTGAAACTTTTGCACTACAGGGATTGCAACAAAAAGCAACGTGACATGTCGTTCCCACGCGGTCACCCATCCCAGTAATGACCGTGCCAGACGTTGCGTTACTTGAGTTATCGGACGAGTACCGGTATAGTCCGGTGAAGATGTTAAGGCCTTGCTAGGTCAATAGCGTAGTCAGTTCGAGAATTAAGAAAAAAAAGAGTACCGGTGTTTTCGACACTCTACCCGGCACAGTGTTTAACCCCCAGCACTTTTTGTCACACAAAAAGGTTGCCGATCAGTAATTCACAGCCCTCCCATAAAAGTTTCACTTCAATAATCATTATCAATGTTTCGATCTTTCATAGCATATCAATAATCCAAGTCTTTACATCTCTATGTTATTGTGCAATATAATATGACTTTATTACGTATGTTATAATTTCTTTGTAAACATTATTTAAGGGTCTATTTAAATTAGTCGTCTTCCATGATTATTCCAGATAATCGACCTTCGTATAAAATAATTCAATAATACGAATCGATTCGTGTGAGAAATTTATTTTAGCTGCGATTAGAGTATTTATTTCTTGTTTTATAAATTAATTAATTCACTCGTGAAATTTAGTAAAAATGAAAAGAATTTGTGATATCAAATTTTGCTGAAATACTTTGAATTATATATTTACTTTTTATATATCGACGAGTGAAACCGGAGATGTCATAACTTGCATTTTGGGCTAAATCACTTTTACCGTATTCTTATATAAAAAAAAAATACTGCTTCGAATGGTCTGGGTCTCGTTTTCCTACGATTACATTTTTCATCGATACGACCTCGGTTTTTATTGCTTAGTTTTAGCACAACACATAAAGAAATTGTCGTATCTAGAAATTAAACAATGGATTTTTTTTATAAATAGGTAAAAATAATTTTGCTGTCACAGAGACTTCTTGGAAATGCTTTCTATATAAATACATACCAATTATCAACTTTCTATCTCTATAAATATGAGTTATGAATTTTTGAAATAGTTCTTTGGCTCTGCTGTGAAGTTGGGTTTTTCAAGTTACGACAATTCCGCTTTCTTCCGTCACTATATATATAGTGCTTGATGTAATACGTGATATATCATTGTAGTTAGTGTTTACATATATAATTCATTAAATAACTCATTGAAGCTTCGAAAACATGATCTCACTTAAATTACCAATTCGAGTATTTGACGTAATTGAAAGTTTGTCTATCAATATTATTGGTTACCATTTCCATATTTAGAGTGACTTGTGTCGGAAGCGATAGCTAATTCTCGGACGGTGTTTTCGATTCGTCTCGTGCAAAAGTGTATGATTAACGGAGACTTGTAAATAAACTTACTGTATTTACTAAATAAACTATTATGGTATGTTAGTTTTCGTACTTTTAACAAGTATTTACTTATGGCGTCCACTATAGAACGCGTTGTTTGCCCTCTCGATGTCATGTTTCGACGAAATCGAAGTATGTCATTTGTGAACGACATTAGAGATTGTATTATACATAAGCTTCCACAGACAAATCTCGAGGAATTCGAAGTATGTCATTTTTGTGAACGACATGAACAATTGTATTATATATAAGTTTCCAT
Organism: Antheraea mylitta; assembly: GCA_014332785.1. Classification (NCBI taxonomy): domain Eukaryota; kingdom Metazoa; phylum Arthropoda; class Insecta; order Lepidoptera; family Saturniidae; genus Antheraea; species Antheraea mylitta. The sequence continues at coordinate 8,351,452 of JACEII010000009.1, forward strand.
AGACAATTCTAGACGAATGCGAAGTATGTCATTTCTGAATGATATAAACAATTGTATTATACATAAGTTTCCAGAGACAACGCGTTCTATAATAGTCATTATTTAAAATACAAAATCCTATAAAGTTCTCAGAATGCCTACACGCGTATTCAGTATTTGTTTATTACGGTCGGACCATCTATTTCATAATAAATATGACTGAGAATTAGGTTCAATCTCGTGTAAATATAACGAATTAGATTTATTTTAAGGTTCTGTATAATAATGGTGTTGAAAGAAAAACAAAAAAAGAAATCATCTAGTTGTCCGATATATTGGATATGATTTACAGGTAAGGATTAACATCAGTTGGTGATTTATTTGGAATTGAGCTTGTTAATATTGATTTTGACGTGTGATTTAACGGATGGTATTCATTTTAATTCAGTTTATAGCTACCTAGTTATTTAATGACCATCATAAATTGGTTAATCAACAGGGTAATAATAGCATTTTGTTGATTTAAATTCCTTCAGTTGAGTTCAATATTTCACATTTAAATATTGTGCCAATGTTTAGTAACAGTCGATATGGAATGATGTAACCATTATTTTTATTATTAGAAGTTCAATTATTATCCAAATATGCTTAGAAGATATTGTGTTACTAATTCTTACGTACATATATTAGTTACTTGTATATTTATAATATGATTTATGTCGATATCGAGGGTGTAATTAATAGTGATGCTACGAAGAAGCGGTGTTGTCGATCGTGACTCGTTATTCGCCTACAGTAATTATACGATACAATATGGCTTCGTTTGTAATCGTTTATAGAACATTTCAGAGTCGAACAAATAACTAGTAAATTTAAAATTATGTATTGAAACAGTATTGTCGACGATATAATAAGGCACATTGTTATTAGAGAAATTATTTTTCATACAATTTGTAATCCCAATTGTTCATATTTCTCACGAAATTACTCGATTTTGGAATACCTATTAATATTGCTAAATGATACTTCGTCAAGTTGGGAAAGTACTGGGAGGTTTTTGAAAGGATATTCATCAGTTTTACGTTTTTCAAAGTAATATATTGTAAGTCTGAAAAAGCTCCAGTCTCCATGAAAAAGTATCTGCTATTCAAGATGATCGGTAACATGGTCTTGAAGTTTAGAATTTCATATATAACGATATCCATTTAGCCGCGATACAGTATAATATTATACTAGTTGACACTCGCGGCTTCGTCTGCGTTTTTATTACCTTGATAGTATATTATATCTACAGATGAAAAACGAAAACAATAAAATACTTTGCTTACGAAATTTCTTTGCAAAGAAGGTTATTCCTGTACTCTCCTCTCCTGCGCATACGCACCACACTGCTTGCACAATTCTTCACGGGAAGAAAACAATATGGCCAAACGTGTAGTCCTTATAATAATCTTAGTTTCTTGAAAGTTATATAACCTGGTATTAATAAAAGATACCGTGATAATTTTTGTTTTAAACGGTACGAATTGGGTATGAAGTAAAACTATAGCTTATAGTAAGCGTCATTCTGGCAATCTATGGCACTATTATTTAATCTATATAACTTGTTCATTACCTATATTAATCTTTACCAAAACCATTATAAGAATCTTGTATTATGTGCCTTCGGAATATAACTATATATTATGCTCATCAATTATTTAGACGCTTGTTAATTATATTTTAAATATCTTGAATAGTATACCATAATCTTAATAATAACAAAATCGGTAGTTTATTGTAACAAGACTGTCTCTTGGACATTTCATTTTCTATAAAATATTTTTCATGAAAATAATTGAAAGGTAAATGCATACAAACACCCCTGTGAATATTTGATTATCTATTCCCAATATTCCTTTTTAATATCAGTATATTTGAAGTGTGATATTTGTTTTTCTCTGAGAGTTTATGAACAAAAATGTCAGAACATTTATTGTTAATTTGTATAATTTTCTCATAGTTATTTATAACATAATAATTATTGGTTAATAAAAGAAAAAATGTGCTCTCATAAGTTTAATCTCAATGTTTAAGTTGTATATAATATGTATTTCAAATATACAATATGCTGGGTCATTCCGCTTTTTTAGAATTTACTAATAAAATGAGTTGTGATTTGGATAAAAATTATTGTACGGAGAATAGTTTTACTGGGTGCATTTGAGTGAGTTGCATAACATTAAAACGGGCAAAATAAGGCTGACCTATAATTGGACAATTAAAAACAAACTGGTAAATCTATGAGTGAATTTAAACCAAAGTTGGTAAAATTTTGTTATTACAATTAGCCTTCGCCACATTTGATATTATACGACTTTTTTGTTCTAATGGACTAGGTAAACAGACGTTATCAAAGGTTGAAAACTTTGGATTGTGCATTTTTCCTCATTTTAAAAAATTAAAAAAGAAGACTTGGTAGAATAAAAAAAAATACTATATCTAGACAACAGAGCTAACGGGTCCAATTATAATTAATAACCATTCAAATGATCCTATTAATACAGAGCAAAATCATCAAAATCGGTCATAAGGAGGAGAATTTCCAATACACGCACACAGGAATTTATAAATATAGCGCACTGTGTAGTGCGTAAGGCGACGAACGTATTATGACGGGTAACGTATTTTGGCGGGAAGCGTATTGTACCGGCTAGCGTATTGTGGCGGGAAGCGTATTGTACCGGATAATGTATTATGGCGGGAAGCATATTGTAGCGGATAACGTATTGTGGCGGATAGCCAGGTGTCGCGTCCGCATCTCCGCGTACTCGTAAATAATTGTTTAGTGCTTTTGGTGAATGTGTCGAGTGCAGCAATATGTATCTCAAATGCTTCGCGCAAGTGACGATCGTAGCTTGATCCCGACGTTAGTGTAACGTTGTGTTAAGTTTAAACGACGAAAGACTTTATGGACTTATTTTGTATATAAACATACTTTAAGATATTTAGATAAGGGAAACACTGTTTTTTACAATATCCTAAATACTGAGAATATATTATACATTCGTATGTAGCATTGATGTTATACGAATTGTTTTGCTGTATAATAATAATTATCTTGTTTTTGTGAGTGCGCGTTTGTCGCGGAGAGGTTGCAAATCACTACTATATTTCTTTATTCATTTTCTCTAAACCCGAGGGGATAAACTATCCATTTGTAGTTTTAGTGTGAATAAGATACTTCAAAAGGATGTTTCAAATGTATCTGAAAATTCTGTTCCCTCCAAAAACGAGTATATTATGTTTACAGACAATTTAAATAGAACGGAAAATACTAGATAAATATATTTCAGTTTATCCTGTGGTATTTTTTCTTGTGTACGTAGAAAATACAATTTAATGCTAACATATATTAGCACACGCATTATGAACGAGGAAATTGTTATGCTTACTTTGTTTTACGTCTTGTATGTATAAATTCCTTTGGCACAATAAATTCATAAAAATTATTATTGTATTTATTTGTTCGTAGCCATTAATGTTTTATTTAAAATAAGTAAGTATTTATGTAGCTAAAAATCCGCCGTCCACGGGTAACTCGACGCCAGAGATCATGCTGGCACCATCGCAGAGTAAAAACAATATTGCGTTGACTACTTCCGGCACCTCTCCAAATCTGTGTATAAAATATTTTCATAATTATATCTATTGCTTTAATTCATTTGCTGTTTGTTTCTATTTATAAAGTTTCAAGATTATCAATTATGCTACTTCGTTATATTCTTTAAAATGCAATGATATCATAAGATTATTAGTAAAATTAAAATTGGTATAAGATTTAGTAGCTCAAAATTATCAGAAACTCACTAAATAATGAGCCGTAACAATAAAAATTGTACAATTCAAAACTAAAAAATGATAAATATTAAACGATAATGTATTCCGTCTCTTTCTCTCGCACGATAAATCCTATAGATGTTATTATACTTGTCTCTTTCTAATGTTGCTTATTCGTTTCATCGAGATTCGAATTGCAATGGGCTAAAGAACTTTTCACTTTTAAAAGATACGAGATTTCTATAAGTATTTAGTAAATAAAAATATCTTCTTACGCAGTAGTTTTGTATCGAATCTAACCATTTCACGTTGAATTGTGAAGGGAATAATCTGTGGTCTTACCTGCCAAGAGGTATTTTGGAAAGCATTCCCTGCTTTTTGACAGGTTCAGACCAGACTCTACGACCGAGCTCTGTCATGATTACTGTTGGATTTACGGTATTCACGCGAATACCATGTGGTCCTAACTCCAACGCCATTACCCTTGTCATAGCGTCGACAGCGCCCTTCGATGCACAATATACAACGTGGTCTTTTAGTGCTGCCTGTTGGAAGATTGTATAATCAGTGAATCCAGTATTTATTCACATATTGATCTAAAAGCGGGCAACTACATTTATCTGGGATATTTGATGACAGCATTTTGAATTTCATTTCGTAAAAGGAGTTTTATAATTAACATTTTGTGGATTGGTACCAGTATCTCTTAATTAATGTTTAACTATTAATTTTGTGTTACATGTTTCTTTCTAAATATACGGTTTTATTAAAATTATATACGATTTCTTTTTTCTCTTATAATACATATCATGTAAGCTTTATTTTAAATACATGTTTGCGGTCGGCAGTGTAAAATTATGGGCAGTTATTAGTTTTTCTGTTCGAGGCGACGTCACCGTCAGGACCTGGAGTTGATCTCACATAGGATTTATTCTGTATTTGTAGTAATTTATTGGCCTTCTCCACAAACAGTAAAATTATCTCTACACCCAGCTATATTCTATTTGATTTAGCACAACAAAGTAACGAACTTTTTTTTTCGGGGCCGTTCATAAAATACATTCGTGGATATCGAGGGAGCCGGGGTTTCGCTTATAAGGTATCTAAGGAAACGAGACTCAACGAACGCAACAATTTAGCAAATTTTTATCTCGACATTTTTCTTTGTTATAGTTTTTTTTGTTACAATGAACTGTTCGTTTAATATTTTTAAATATATAATATTTTTTACGCATATATCTGCACGTGTACGGGGATCGATCATATACTATACTATATATATCGATCGATAACGTCCCACGTTATATTAATAGGCGGGTTCAGAAAATATGACGGCTTAAAAATATGAATATCATAAAAAAAGGAAAATTTATGGACAGCAAAATTGAATTTAGTTTTTTGTGTATAAAAATTGGAAATCTTACAAAATTGAAACGTGTTATATGAACGATTAAAATTGGATTTAGCCTATTTTGAAATGTAATGACACAAATAATGTACAAGTATATTTTCTTGGCACCATTTTGAACAAATTTCATTTTTGTCAATATTCATTCGATTTATATATTACCGTCTCGTTCTCGATTTGAAAACAGGAAATCGACTATTAAAATCGGTATTTTTTAATATAAAAAAGTAATAACGAGTTTTTGGCGGAATATTGGAATGTAATGTAGTGGTTTTTATATTTTATGCATAATTTTGTGTTACTTGGCTCTATATTTAGTAATATTGGTGGTGTTACGTAATATAGCTTAGTTATTGTGCACGAGTGAAATGGATCGGTAATATTACCGCTGAGCATGGATTCTGACTTGCCACAAAAACTCCCAGGAAAGTTCTAACAAGATGGCCACCATCTTATTAGTTCACTGAAATTGTATCAAGAAACTTGTAATATCGTAACTCACTCAACAATGACAGTAATAATCTACTAAAAAACTGGTTGCCAAAAATAAAGTAGAAGAAGAAGACTGTAATAACAACGGTGCTTACTTTCGATGCTTGTGATGAGATATTTACAATCGAACCCTTTATATTATTTTCAATCATCTTCTTTGCAACTATTTGACTGACGTTTATGATGGCTCCAACATTTACAGAGATCGTCCTGAAAAGTTTTTACATATCTACAGATAACTTACTCTATTCTAATTTATAATATTTTGTGAATATAAACTTATATACGTTTGATTATTTACTCATTAAAACTCTCAGGTGAACATTCCAAAAACGGTTCTACTATAGCCACACCCGCATTGTTTACCAGTCCGTCGAAAACTCCTAGAGAGTCTATAATTTCTCTGGTTTTATCCCAGTCACGTAGATCCACGAAAACAACTTCTATAGTAGGATATTCTTCTCTAAGTTTTGCTAAATTCTCCGCATTGTTCGAAAGTGTGACAACATTTGCTCCTTGTCTCCACAGCTCTAGAACAGTTCCTTTGCCGATACCTGTTTTGTAAATAACATTTATTCTATATAGGGGCTAATTTGAATCCAAATAATCGTTTGATCTATGGCTTAAAGACCCTTGGAAATTAGTTTTTGGCGTTCTACATAAAAAGGGTAATAATATCTATTTAAATGTGGTACAAAGTACAGTAACTCGACATTATTTTATTATTGAACATGCCTATTGACAACAGTAAGTACAGAAAGTTTAATACTGTGTGTATATATTTGTATTTAGAAAGAATATTATAAAAATTAAATATAATTGATGTTATTTTAAATAATAAAAACCAATATATTCTACCGCAATACACATTCAAATTTTTTTGGGTTATAATAGTGTTTTTTGGATCGTTTTGGTATTGAAAAATATCTCCGTTTGTCACTTAAAAAACTAGGATTTAATATTACCTTGACAGCCACCAGTAACAAGTATCCGCTTCCCTTTAAAATATTTATCCATTTTCAAATGATGTAGTGTTTTCTTTACTTCCACGAGCTTTAATGGCGAATAACAATTAAAAATATATAGATAAGATACACGGTCGGTCACACCTCCGACCTCGTGATAAGCTATTGTTTTCGATAACATTAATATTTGACAAGATTCTGATAGTAAACAGTAAAATAAATTATATCAGTAGATAGCTATTTTTTGGAAAATAAGATTATAAGTCAAAAATAACAATAATATGGATTTTCCTCAATTAACAGCAAATAATAGACAAATTTGTTTGTTTCATTTCATCAAAGTACCAAATTACTTACTATACTGTACATTTTTGGGATATTATTACTGCTTAACAATAGCAAGTAAATACTTATTGCCAAAAATATTGCTGGTTTAAGTATCCATCACTGACTAAACTTGAAATCTAACGTTTATAAAATATTGCTTGTTTTTAATTACTTAAACCATGTTAATATGGTTTGTCAGTTTTATGTATAATGCGTTATTAATCATCGAAAATAATTAAGAATTGATATAAGTTCATGTTCAACATTTATAAGAGTTGGTAGTTCATTAGAGATGTATTAGCTTTTAATTAAATGGTCACGTTCGTTATACTCATATGGGGACTTCATAGTTTCAAAAATGTTTCTTATCTATAAAACAATAACATCGATTACAGTTCTGCACTTTGCCCATGATAATTTAATTACGTGATTTTTCCAAACTTTCTGGCTCCTTTAATTTCGTTTGTTAGTTTAATTATTTATATTCAAATTATTATCCCGAACCTTAAGATATACTTTGATACTTATAGGGATGCGGTATGCAGCGTTTTTTCTTTGGAACACTGATCATAAGTAACCTATCCATACTTCAACTATTTTTTGTTAATTGACAGATTCTATACGTATATTCCATGTCTAAGGTTTGCAATTGTTTACAATTCCTCGGTAAGTTGGTCTGACATACTTACTAGATCTTGTTGATCATACACATCCTAACTATTCAACTACCACCACATATCTACATATGCAAATAAAAATATATAAATTATATTTGTAACAAACATCATTTATTCAACAAAATAACAATGTCTATATCCTGGCACTATTACAAATTCCTTCACATATAATATTATGAACCCATTTTTATTCATACCACTTTAACTTAACCCAAAATATAACATTATTAAATTGAAACATTATATATTTTTGTTAATTATGGCCTTATGATGGCAAGGTTCTATATATACAAAATTAAAGAAACTGAGTAAAATGTAATACACTTTTCATGCTGCCTGTTGAAGCTTCGGCTACATATCATGCTAGAAGAAAGTTTAAACGCTCTCAAAGACATTACTGTAATCTTTTGAAAACAACATCCACTAATGAACTTTAATGTATGTAAAAACCAACATTTCAACAAATGTCTTAATATAAATACGTGCCCCTTGACTTCTCAAGAATTCGTTTTGTATTGATAGAACCTTTTAATTCTAAATGTATATAATTCCATAGAATGATAAGGTATGGCATTGTTAAAGTAAATTTACAAGAATGTTAATTAATGTTATGATATAATTTGTTTGAGTACGAAAATCATAATAGACTTACGTTTTTAACTTCACCAGATAAAAAGGTATCTTTACTTTGATAAGAACAATTAATGAAGTATTAAAAATATATGTTCTCCCAGTAACTCAATATACAGATATGAATTTCCCGTAAGTATTTTTTGCACCATTTTCTTTTCCAAAAAATATTACAATGTTTTATATATACATATTTCAATTAACAATACAACATAAAACAAAAATGGTATAACTTTTTCTCGTAATCAAAAGAAAAATTCGTTAGTATGTTAATTTTTTGCTACAATTACAAATGACGATTTTGGTAATGTATTAAAATATGCAATTCTAAATAATTGCAAAAAAATTTTGTTTCTTTGGTTATCACATTTTATATAACAATAAAATTATTGTAAGTAATACCAACATACATATTATAACAAAGATAATTGAATGATATAGTAAGGACAAGATACAAAGGAAAATATTATTTAATGTGTTACAAACATACACAAATATAATTGATAGTGTTTTCATTGGTATAAAGGTTAAATATATTATGTAGCGAGGAAACCTCCATCGATGGGCAATTCTACTCCATTAATCATGCTAGATCTTTCACTTAAAAGGAAGACTACTGCATTAACAACTTCTGATACCTCGCCAAATCTAAAAAATAAATATACTCTTGAAAAAAAAAAAAGTTAAAACATTTTTTTATATTACAATCATACTCTTTTATGTTAAACATTGATATCGTTTTATCTTATCATTGTAGTTTTTTGTACTATTATGTTATGTTTCATATGTTTTCATTGCATAATTCAGTGTCGTGAAACAGTTATATAACAACACAATACTCCTTATGTTTTCATTATTATGTCGCCAAGAACTCATTTGAACTGTGGTAATAAACATTTAAAGCTAGATAACAATTTTATTACAAAGTAGCAATATTCTTTATACAATTACTGACAGTTAAATGTAGTCAAATAGATATACATAGAAATAGAATACCAAGGGACCCTAACATATTGTCGTTTTTCAATCCTTATTAATACTGTCGTTTTTCAATCCTTATTAATACTGTCAATAGGAAAGTGAGTAGCATAAAATATTGCGTACATATTATCAGGAGTACAGAAAAAGATATAAGTATCTTTCATCTATACTAATATTATAATGAGGTAAAGTATGTGACATTGTATGGGGTAAACTTAGGAACTACCGGTCGGATTTGAAAAATTCTTTCAGTGTTCTATAGCTCATTTATCTAGAAAGGTTATAGATTATATATCATCACGCTAAAATCAATAGGAGCGGAGTACCAATGAAAAATGTTTCAAAATCGGGATATTTTTCTCTTCGGAGCTACCGCTGTGTGGTAGCGTTAGCCCAAAGTAACAATTACTATTCGGATGAAGTCACTGGCAGAGGCTAGTACAGATTAAATGTACTGTCTCTGGTAATAAATCAAATCTACATTAATGTGAACGAAGCTAGTATGTAAATGATAGAATATGATTTTATCAAATTTCTTCTACAATAATTGGTTAATGATATATATTCAAACAGTCACATTTTAATGAGAAGATTACTGTTATTTTTTGCCTTGAATTTTAAAGATGCTTATGTTTGCAAGACTGTAAGAAAAAGACAGTGTTTCATACAATATATGCTTCACATATTTCGAAGAATTCCATAGAATAATGAAACAGAAGGGAAACTCTAAAATTTCGATAAACTTAAGAGTTAAAAAATACACTATATATATAGAACAGTAAGACATAAAAATGCATGAATTTTGTAATATTTATAAATATATGATTATTTTTTACCTTCTCAGTGGAATCTTTGATAACATTTCGTTAGCTTTGGCTGGCTCAGACCATCCTATTTTGCCCATTTCTGTCATAATAACAGTTGGATTTACAGCATTTACTCTAATACCGTAAGGCCCAAGTTCCAAAGCCATGGCACGAGTCAAAGCATCTAAGGCTGCCTTGGAGGCACTATATATGGTATGATCCATGAGTGCTGCCTGAAAAAAATAGTTTTTATTTAATTTCGTTTCTTCCATATAATCAAATTTTGTAGTAATGATGGCTCAGTAGTTAAAGTTTAGACACTGTGTTGATTGATATAGGTTCAAATTCATGCTAATCCGAAATTTTTGACAAAGTTAAAAAATCACAACTTTGTGGTAGGGCTTTTTCTAAATCCACCTGGTTAGAGATCATCCATAAATTACGTTACATGTTAAGGGGTGGAAGGGGCCGACGAAATGTGACATTGTGGGACAAGGGAGTGGGAGGGGTCCTAAATTTCTAGACGTCATATTTCCAAATCTACGTGTTTTTTTCTCAACTGACTGCGCTTTTGACTTAGTAAGGTCTTTACAGCTTCACCGGACTACAATCTACGTGTTAAAACAAGAATTTTGCACTATTAACGAAGCACACAAAAACCTTTACAACTCTATCCCTATAAATATAAGATTCAAATTGTTTTGTCATCCATTCGCTCTACTAGTGTTACGCAGCAGGTGCTGACGACCTAGCATCCTTTGATAAATGCCGCTAAACACATCACCTTTGAACCTAAAGGTAATTTATTTGTTTCTATTTCATTAGACAATTTATTTTTACAGTTTAAAGGACATAGTTTTTTTAGTTCTGGTACATTATGTTTTTAATAGCTATTTAATATGAACAAAAATGGTGATTTAGCAAATTTTTATCGTAAACTACGTGCGAAGCTTACAGTGCATCCTATGCTGATAAAAATAAAATGTACAAAAAGAAGTCTAAGTGCTCCGTCACGGAGCATTATCAGACGGCGCATCATGATGGAGCGTAACACTATGACTTAGTAATGGTAAATCAATCCCAGGCAGAAGTACAAAGTAGCATCCACTATAATATTTAATATCCTATAACATAGTTATGTTATCAAGACACAGTACACCTAAGAATATAAAGATAAGAATTACATATGTAATCCTATTTGATAAGAATTTATAAATAATATATAAAGCATCTAGATCTAAGTAGTTGATAGTTTAAAATGATAAATATTCTTACTTTAGAAGCTTGGGATGATATGTTTACTATTGCTCCATGGATTTTGTTTTCTACCATTCTCTTGGCAACTATTTGACTAATATTGATCACAGCTTTTACATTGACATCGAACATTCTGGAAATAAAATATTGAATACATATTCTTATACTAGAGAATAATCATATGACTAATTTATCTTTCCCTGATATTGTATGAGTCACATAGGGCTAAAAGTAACAATGTTCCATTATTTTCTTATGGTTTATGATTAATTCAAGGTTCTGTTTTGCACTAAGAGCCAATAATGTTATTGTTAAATTTATATGCATAAATTATTTATAACTATTTCAGTTTAAAATTGCTGCTTTTCGTTGTATAATTTTAATCATTTATATGTATAAAAATTCAATTTTGAAATATTGCATGTATATCATGAATTTTATGTAAATTTACACAAGTGTTAATTATTTGTCATTGTGTTAACTTTTTATTTTTGTTGTCTTAGCTTTCTGACCTAGTATCACTAAGGCATTACCAATATCTTGTTTTACTCAGGTAATATTATTTAAATGCCTCAATATAGCCCGAATGTAGAAACAGTAGTATAGTTAAATAATGTATAATAATTAATATACTAAAGAACTATAATACTATAATCAATATGGCATGTAATGAAAATTTGAGCAATAGTTAACTCTAAGAAATGTATATAGATTTACTTATCAAACTCTGATGGCGAGCACTCAAGGAAAGGTTCACACGAAGCAACAGCAGCATTGTTCACCAGGGCATCAAAAGTTCCGAGAGATTCAATAACTTTCCGAGTTTTGTCCCAATCGGCGACATCAACGTCTACAATATCAATAGATGGGTATTCACTCTGGAGGCTCTCTAAGTGAGAGCGGGTTCGGGATAAAGCGACTATGTTAGCTCCAGCACGCCATAATTCTACTGCAATACCTCGGCCAATCCCTATCAAACAATAAAATTAAAAAATCACAATTCGATATCTTTACATAAAACTATAATAAAGTATTGTAACAATAAAATTTATACAATACGCAGAAAAACTGATATCAAAACAATTAACCTTGTCCGGCACCAGTGACAAGAATCCGTTTGCCTTTAAAGGAGATTTCCATTTTGTTACGGCAAAAATCAGATTCTATATGAGTTTCTATGACACGTGAACGAACGGCTCTGCCATACAGCAGACGACGGTTTACAATATATATTGTGTATTAATAATAGTGAATAAGTAAAACGGTTTTAGGAAGTGAACCACAGACTATCAAGAAGATTAATACAATACGACATACGTTTTAGGAGTCAGTGTTGTTGACATTGGCATACATCAATGTTCAATAATATATCGATATTATATTTTATATGTTTCAATATATCAAATCTATCGATTAAAAAATATATATTTACGTATTTTATTCTATATAACGAGCATGAGACGCTGTTGCACAGTATTGTACTAGAATTATTGTTCTATTTGCAGAAATACGCCTAGATCGAATTTGTATATTTTTTTACTGTCTAACCTATAAAATGTTGCCCCTAAAATCTGACATTCGGATAGATATTATGCGCTAGCCCAACCTACTAAGACTACGGTATTGATCTAACATGGTCTTAACAGCTTCACGAGACTACTGAGGCGAGCGCTTAAGGCACTCAGCCGATTATATTTGACAACTGGCTCAAAGGTGCACGGTACATCTCGACTTGGGCTATTGCCTGATACATGCAATTTGTGATCTATCAGAGCTAACTATTCATATATATGAGTTGTTGAAACATATATATGTACCAAGTATACATACCTCAACAACTCATATATATATATATTTCGTATCTGATAATTTTCTAAACTATTTCAGTTTAATATGGGAAAAAATAAGACCCTTCCACTTTCATGTGTAAACGGGTATGCGTGCACGTGTGTGGAGGTGATATGTGTAATGTTGTCGCAGTGATGTAAGATTTTGTGTGAGTGTAGAGCGTGAGCAACGCACTCAAGGGCTCCACGCCGTGGGAACAGACCTAGGCTTGAGTCGCTGCCGAGGAAGGGCTTATCTGGTAACGAAAGTATTCAGATCTATCTTTTTTAAGGGTAATAGTTAATCGATTTTATAAAAATCCGTTGTAGGTATGATTACATTACAAAGTACAGTTCTGTTATATTGCAAAGTTGTACAATATTGGTTATAGCTATTTAATTATGATGATCATTGCTCTGTACCATCCAAACAGGGCTTTCATCCCAGTAAATAGGCTGGTTATAAGCCAAGACAGATGGCTAAATGTTGCTTACAAAAGGTTTAAATAAAACATATCGAAAATTAAATGAATTAAAGATATTGAATGTCCTAATACTGACTGTATGCTCTACTAATAGAGGCTTTTTATTTTCCTTTCTTTTATCTCCCAGTATCGAGTAATAAAGTATGAACTATTTAAAATATGTCAAAAATATAGATGTTTTTGTTCCATATAACGAAAACAGCGATATACGTCGTTGTTTTACAATTTCAATATATCGTTCCAGCATTAATATCATTTTTTTAACATAGCATCCCTAAGTTTGTGGGAGTTAAAACTCTGAACTGCTCAGTGCTGCCAGGTGATAGTTACACTTTCTACCTGAGTACAATAAATCTAAACAAGAAGAAAATTTTATTTCTTGAAGATTATGATATAAATCAAAATTGATTAACCTTATAAGTAAAACCGTACCTTTTATTATGACTTGGACCTTAAGCTAAAAAAGTACAATAAGAGCTTTGCTATTTTTTTATTATATTATTGATACACTGCGCAGGACCTATGTAGTAGTATAATATCATCCAGATAATACGATTTTCTGTACGAGACTTTTGAACCTTTGAAAGAGATTTTCTCTGCGTGTTCCAGTGGATCCGAGGATGCTTTGGTTTCACATTTGGACCCGGTAGGTGGCGCTGTGGTTGGATAATAGGCTTCTTTTATTATCAGGGAGGGACAAGGTCTGTAGGACCGCTAGTATAAGTTGGTGGTGAATAGGTAAATATAATTATTTTTAAAAGTGCAGTTACGAGAAGTAATTTGAGATAATTAAACAGAAATAGAGATTACTTGTTATTAAACATGGACAAGAAGGGTTAAGAAAACAAAGTTATCTGTGATAATATTTTTGTTATAATTTTGTTTTCACGAATTCATATCTCTAGATAAGCGCTAGTAGGTAAATAATTACCAATGCATGCATCTTCTCCACGAAAATAGCTTTAGTGCTAACTTTCATGGTGATCTTATAAACTTTATTCGAATGTAATAATTAGAAAAGGTAACTGTCACCTGCTCATTTGTAGATGTTTTGCAAAAATATTATTCTTTATATGATTAACTAACTGTTACTAGGACTTCACTCGTTTTTTTATATCATAGAAGGCAAACGAACAGGTGGGTCATCTGATGTCAAGTGATCACCACCGCCCATAGACACCAGCAAAACTAGAGGAGTTGCAAGTGCGGTGCCAGCTTGTGTTGGTTGGGAATGGGTAGGGGATGAGGGAGGGAGGGAAGGGAGATAGTGAGCTGGGCCTCCGGTGCTTTCACTGTTCGAAAGAAACGCAACAATGCAAGCACTGTTACTTCACATCGGTTTTCTGTGAGTGGGTGGTACTTAAAAGTAATTTATTGAACAAAAGATTTGCAAGTTGTAAGCAGCTTTAATAAGGGAATACTCTCAAAATTCTGAAATTACTCCAAAATAATAACTTATTCAATATCCTTCACTGCGTCACTAAAAAACTGTGTTTGTTGTGAGATAATAATGAAAATATATATTTTTAGTAAACATTTATTTATGCCTAACAACTATAAATTATTTATTAAATTCCATACAAAAATAAGTTAACAAAAATAATCGCTTAAAATAAATTAATTTTTAAGGTAACCTGTTGATAAGATCATAATATAAATATTTAGTTATTTTCGTTGTTTATTTCTTATTGAAAGACAAAATTAAATATTACATACCTATTATAAACATTATTTTTAGAAAATAGTTGTAATTGACAATATTATAGGCAGGGCTTTCTTTGTGGGGGGGCACAAGGAATCACGCAGTGCCCTTTAAGGGAATTTCGAAAATAGAGAAAAAATTGCCATAAAAATTGAAGAGTTTGAAAAAAATCAATCTTGGTAACCTGTATGGATATGGATTTCGTTATAGGTCAAAGTTATCCAAATAAAAAATTTAATCTATACTTGTTGAAAAGTTACCGCTTCGTAAAGTGGTTTGTCTTCGTATTAGATAGAGGTCGTAAAAAAGTTATAGACTTATAATTTTCGAATTAGCGTGCCCCCAAAAAAGAAGTGACAAAAACGACCTGATTATAGGTGTACAATTTTGGTATGTTTCACGAAATTTGTGAACGACAAATGAATTACGAGTAATTACAAAATATTATGTATATAAATACCCTGAGAATACTCTCCCTTATAAACAAAGATCAACGGTTCTACAAAATACTACACTCTTTGTACGACGCAGCATGCATTAGATTGATAGATTGTCAATTAGATACAGTAACTGTAGAAGTATATAATGAAAGGTCAATCAACAAATCAGAGCTTATGAAAAATATGTTTTTTTTTTCATATTCCTTTCATACGGCAATTCATGTATTTATTCTAAAAAGAGTTATCAATCAGCCTAAAAATGGAGAGTAATTTAGAGATTCAATAGTCATTCAGATTTAAAAAAATATTGTACTAAAAATATAGTTAAAATATTTAATTTAACAATAGCAGTCAATAGTACAAAGAGATTCTATTATCATTTAATTTTCGTAGAATACCCTAATTAAATAAATATGATGGGGTAGTCCGGTGAAGCTGTTAAGACCTTGCTGGGTCAATAGCGAAGTCATTTCGAAAAAAAAAATCCTAATTAATGATTATTCTTATACATATTTTCGAGAAAAAAAAAGATCTCTTGAAACGAAATTTTCCATTGTGTATATTTGTGATTGTAAATTACTGTAAGCCTTCTTGTTGTATTCAAATGTAATTTTTTTACAAATCGAGTATAGGTGATGTTAGAGAAATAAAATTGTTTATTTTCGTAAACTAGTTTTAACGTCTATATGGAGCTTTTTGATATCTTCCCCGTTCTTCGTCGTCACGCACGTCCAAGTAGTGACTGAAAATGACTGCCCATAAGTAGAGAAATACACCTGGAAAGATATAATACATTATTCTTATAAATGTAAACGGTAATGTGTCAAAATTAAGGATAAACTACCGTGAAAATATATATGTGCTGATATATATAGTGAAAGTGCTTATAATTTCTGAACAGGAAGCACAAGTTGCGTATTATTTAGAGAATTTGTCATTCCATTTTGTGCTTTAGTATATATGGAAGTAATAATAATTTAATATCTATCATGTAAAAACTACTAGATAGATCTTAATATTTTTTTAGTTGTACTTTTTACACGTTTAATCCCCATATAAAATTATCACTATACCTATCTATTCTAATATTATAAACAGGCAAAGTTTGTGACGTGACGTTGTAGGGGGTAGTTGCATGAACTACTGGTCCTATTTGAAAACTTCTTTCAATGTTATATAGCTCATTTATGTTATAAGACCAATAGGAGCGGAGCACAAATGAAGAATATTTAAAAATCGTGGTTTTTTTCCGCTTGAGAACTTCCGCTGCGTGTTAGCGATAGCCCAAAGTAACTATTCCACGCGAACGAAGTCGCGAGCAGATTCTAGTATTAAATATATAGATATAAGTACAATTGTTATAACCACTGCGAGTTCGGGGATGTGCGCTTTTTGCCGTTGAAAAGTGGGGCAAGCGGTGGTATGCGTATACACTGGAGAGAAGAGGTAAACTTGTTCCACATCCACTTGCCGCTTAGACCCATGACTAGGCGTTGACCCAGATAAACATCTCACGAACCTAAAGAGCTAACGCTGTAACACGTGCAACCCAGTGCCCGCTGTTGCAACACCACCTAGCCACGAGGAGCTGATGCACTTGCTCAGCATATTTAGTTTACGACTGAGGCATCGCGCCCAAGGAGGACACTTCGGATTCTAACATCGATCTATTGTCTCTAGTAGTAATTAATTGTAACTTAAATTGTAATTTGATGATATTAAAATATATATAGTACAATGTTGCGTTTTTTGCACCCTTCGGCTGTAGCTTTCGTAATACTGGTAACATTGTTTATCAAGTCATTTTGTAAACAATTGCCTTTCAATTTTTCCTTTGTAGACATATTTATTTGTATTTTTATTGTATAGCTTAATAGAGTATCAAGTATGTAGATACAATAAATTGTTAGGACGATAAACGACGCGGACGAAGTCATGGGGATCAGTTAGTGTTACAATAAAATTATTTTTCAAACTTACACAAATAGAGGAGCCCGCCAACAAGAATTATGGTAGCTTCCATAACATGGTCTTGCTTGTCAAGGTAGTAAGTAATAGAAGTATGCAGTACGCTAATGAACAGTCCAATTGCTAGAACTATACCAAGTACCACCCACGGCAGCATCATCCATGATCGTCTCTGGAGCACATTAAAATGAGAAAAAATAAGTTTATCTTATTCATTTTTCGATATTTACCTATATGATATAATGTTAAGTATTAGAAATTAAAGGATAAATTAAATTATCATTGTATCAGCATTTAATAGTAAAATTCTATGTAGTCAACAAATGCTAATTTGATATTCAAAGAATGTACAAACTAAGATACATAAATTATCGAAGAATAATAGGTAATTTGAGTATGTTAATTGAAACCTTACCGAAAATGATTTCTAGCAGCGTATAATTGAGAAAGAAAAATATTAATGATTTTGTTCAGGATATAAATAATGTTGAACGTTAAAAAAATACCTTTTGTACAGCTACAATAAGTAGAGTGCATATTAGAATGGTGAAGCATAAATTAATCGTCAGTATGATCCTTGGAACTGGAACAGAAAAATATAGTGTTTATTCGTAAGTTTGTGACATTCGTGCTATAATTTTCCTATTGCTTCTTTATTTATTTTGTCCTAATACGGATATATTACAAATGGAATTCTAATTAAATTCCATATGGATTAAACGATATTAAATATGCCGTATGAGACGTTCGATTACAAAATAATTGTTTTAATTACAATATAAATCTTAGTAATAATAAAATATGTTTCACTCAAATATATATATATATATATATTTTTTTCTATTAAGAATCTCAGCATCAGATAAGAAGTTACAAACAAACATTATTTCTATGTAATAAATAGTGAAATCAAGACAAATCAAATCAAAGATACTTTGTTCAATTTCGACCCTAAGAAGGCACTTATGAATAATAATATTTGAAATACATTATATATCACAATATTTTTAGTGGATGCGCAAAGAGGAGTCAATTCCAGACATCACCACGGTTCACATATTGATTTACTCTATAATAATCTTTTAACACCTATACTCACAATTCGGCAAACATAGGTAACATGTTATGTGACTTTATTGTAAAACCTAACACCATTCCCTAGAAAATTGTTATTGGTTATACTGAGTCTGAAACATAAGACGATCAGTTTGTCATGGTTCCCAATATTTAGATCATGCCAGTCTTTAACGAAATCCAGCTTTTTAGTGGGCGTCCACTGCTCGAAATTCGACTGTACCTCAAGTATAAAGCTCTTTCTTCGCGTGTTATTATATAATTATTATTATGTGTATTTTCGTATGGTTTAACGGTAAAAACTGTATTGTACATCGTACAAATAATGTAGATTGTAAAAGTAAGGAGCGTGAAGTACGTAGGTATAGGGACTAGACTTTCGACTAATCGCCGGTATGGAAAAAAACTGCTTTCAATTATTTTATTTATAAAGCTCGTCAATAGTTACTAAACAGAAAACATAGAAAATGAGTTGATAAACAGAGGAGAGGATTAGATAAGAGGAGAGGTACTCACTGTCTAATTGTGACAACTTCTTGTCGAATTCCTCGTCGAAAATAAATGTGCTGAAAGTGATTCTATGGTTTTTCACCGTCCATAAAATGATGATAGTTACGATAGAGAGAATGATGCCGAGGACCGCTGTTATCAGGGAGCCGGTACGCGTCGACGCACAGCAACAACATGACTGGAGTCGCTTCATTTTTCTAAATCTGCTTTTTTTTTATTTAACAAATGTGTTCTTGATTTTCTGTCACGTCCTCATGACTACTGTGAAAGAATAAATAGTAATAGTAAGGATGACATAGTGGTTCGCGAGTTCAGACGTCATGTCGATCGATTTAGGTTCTTATGTTTACGAAATAGCTGGTATTTACTGGATACGTATAGGTATGTTCCGATAGCTGCACTTGAGATCTAATCCCTTTAGACTTAGTATGTTCATCTTCGATCACATTGTTATTTTGCAGCAGGTAAGTCTATGGTCAAAATAAGAAAGTATATCTTTATATTATTATATTTGAATGAGTAGGTTTGTGTTATATATAATTCTATTTTAACTTTCTTTTTTCTAATTTGCACTAACTATAAAAACTTTTTTCCTAATTCCACGGGTTAGCTGGAAGAAAATGTTTTGTAACATTTTTTTCTCGAACTGACTACGCTAGCAAGGTCTTAACAGCCTCACCGGACTACTAAGGCGAGCGCTTAGGGACTCAGGCGATTTTATGTGGGCAACTGGCTTAAGGGTGCACGACACACCTTGGCTTGGACTATTGCCTGATACATGCAATTCGCAACCTATCTGAGCTAACCTGAGTTAAGACACATATACTTATGTGAGTTATTGAAATATATGTGTATGTATCATTATCATACCAGTTACGGACTACAGAGTCCAAAAAGTATTCACTCATTCATTCAGTCCTCTAATTATAATAGCGTTATAATAATGTTAACGCTAGGTTTATAATTTATAAGCGTTTATTGCGGTTAATAACACTGACCCGCTTTAGAGTGGTGGTTACCTTGATCTTGACGAGTATATTGTAGATAATTCCTAGGACTCAACCTTGACAAGACAACTAATTACTTTAATTGGACATGATCTATTGAATATGATTCCAGATTGACGTTTTCTAAAATGAAAAACCTTTTAAAATATCTTATAATGCAGATAGCACTAAAGTTTGTCCAATAGCTATTAAAGAAAACTAAAAATAAGGGATATAGTTTGACCAATATACTGAACTGTTTTGTTTTTGCTTATTTATATATAGATTTGCCTTTATTGTGGACTAGCTGACCCGTGCAACTTCGTTTGCACCAAATTGGTTATCTCGCGAAAAAAAATGTTTTTTTTTTTTTTTTTTTTATCTTAGCACGGCAAAATGCCTGCACTATGCCTGATGGTAACCACAGTATAATCCAAAAACCATAGCGACCACCGAGTGACACACTATACATCGCTGGTTGCCACTATCATGCCGGCCTACAGAAAGCTGGATATGCACAGGCTGATCCCGAAACGCGACGCGCAGAAGCGAGTCACTATTACGGATTTTTTCGCCATGTACATGGTGGTTGTGACCCAGTCAGGCTGTAAAGCCCTACCACCCTGCAAATAAAACTGATACCCGATTGCAGCCACAACTACCATTTCCAATTGTGAATCCAAACTATCCACGGATTTACTCAAACATATACCCAGATTACATGTTTTTTTTTTTAAATAAGCCTAGTACCCGCTCGTAGCGTCATGTACCAGGATCAATTAAAATAAAAACTAACCTACATAAAACTGAATAAACATCTCTACCACGTACTTTATCATAACTATCTTCAACTTGTATTAAACCTTTTTATACTCCATTGTATTAAAGAAAAATATATGAATACCGTATCGAAGCGTCAAACATCGCGCCGAAAGCGTCAAATGTCACTTGCTTGAAACTATTGTCTAAGAGTTATAAGCTGTTTTGAAAACGTATTTGAAATATATTTCCAATATATTTTTATAAATAATCTCTGTAGCACTCACAACATAGTACCTATCACCTTCAAACCAAGCCAGTTTTATACATCAGGTTCAATCCCTCGGTAGGGATCCTTTGAGTGCGTTGCTTGCGCGATACCGTGACACACAAATATACATCACTGCCACAACACTACACGTTCACCCCCATATACGTGCGCTTACACATGAAAGTGGAAGGGTTTACTTTTTTCCCTTATCGAACTGAAAAACTCTCAATTTTCTGATAATAAATATATGCAGGAGTTGTTGAGGTGTTTATGCTTGGTACACTTATACGTTTCAACTACTCATACATATATGAATAGTTAGTTAAGATAGGTCGCGATTTTGCATGCAACAGGCAACAGCCAAGCCGAGGTGTGCCGTGCACCCTTGAGCTGGTTGCCAGAATAAAACCGGCTGAGTGCCTTAAGCGCTCGCCTTAGTAGTCCGGTAACTTATATACGTATATAAGTTATTGAAACATGCATGTGTACCAAGCATGCGTGCCTCAACAACTCCTATATGTATTTTATGTAGGAAAAATTCCTCTAAACTAACTCTTGTGTCATTGTATTGTGTGAGCAGCGTACTCAAGGGCTCCACGCCGAGGGAACAGATCTAGGCTTGAGCCGTTGCCGAGGAGGGCCTAATTTAGTGTGCGGAAGCGAAATTTACTCCCAGACCACGACGGCGTGATCTGCGGTTATGGGGGTGTGGGCGAGAACACGCTCTGTTTGAAGAAACAGGCTGGTATTGATCGTTCGCTGACGTGATTGAATCAGGAGGGTCGGTAAAAATGTGTCGCGGTCGTCTTCTATACTGCGCAGCGTTGGGTACGGGTTCATCGTTCGCGGGGGATACCACTAACGGGCTAGGATGATTCGCGGCTTTTTCGAAATAACTACGTGTGAGTGATTTTATATACGCCCAGACAGAAGGCATCTCCAGCTCCTGTGGAGATCCTTATTCCGGACGTACCATGGGGCACCGGTGATTTTACGTAGGGCTCGGTTCTGGAGAACCTGCAACTTTTGAATACGATTTTACGCATGTGCAAAGACCGAACAACTTTACGTCATAATCGGACGAATGCAAGTGTTATATAAAGTGAGTTTATGTCTGGAGTTCATTTTTCTCTTATGACAAAGCAAATGATAGAAACGACCCAAGACCATACGGCTTTGTTTCACACTCTTTCTGTGTGTGAATCGAAATTTAAGTGTTTATTTAAAGTGACACCGAGATATTTCACCTCGCCGGCCCAAGGTATTTTAGTTTCGTATAGCCTGATGGTCGACGACGCATATATTAAGATGGCGTCAATCCCAAGTCATACGTTTACGTTTATCGTTGTATATGGTGGTCAATAATGTTTAATAAAATGAAATTTGTTCTTTGCTATGGAAAAAAATAATTGGTTTGTAATTTATTATTGAAACGAAGTTCCTTACGGCAAGCTTGGAGGAGATAGGGATTTTGCGCGACCGAACTGAAAAAAATGTGATAATAAAACCGTAACGAAAAGTGCATGGAATAAAACAGTTAAATGAGACGTGCGCAGGCGCGACAGTCGTATACACAAGCGAGTAGTGTATAATACCTTTCCCTTTCTCCTTTTTTGTAATTATTTCTATTTCCATGTAATTTTATGTTGTCAAACAAAAATAAAGAGACATATTTTGTTATTTTCATTGATAATTTGAATTACGATTACATAAAATTGAGCACGATTTTTTTTTTGCAAATAGTGTCGATTCTACATTAGCCGAAGGAACTTCGTTCCTACCTGGTGTCCCACGACACCACATTCTTTTTTTTATTTACAAAAAATATCAGCGGGTATATATATGATTGTTTATAAAAAATGTGTCTGACTGTTTAATTGCCTTTAAAAGTTACTGAAAAGAATGTTCCTAAACCTATTATTGATTAATCATAAATCAAAATTAATTAAATCAAAATGCCTATTAAAAATACAACGTTAACCCGCTACCAAGTGTCCTAAATTCTGTATATTGATATATTGATAATTTCTGTAGGTGGTAGAGCCACGCTGAAGCTATTACTGGTTTCAGCATGAATGGCTCGGCTCGTTCGGGCTAATACTGCCCTCTCACAGAAAACCGACGTGACATAACAGTGCTTGCATTGTAGTGTTTCGTTCGGTCAGTGAGAGGCCGGAGGCCCACCTCTCTTGCCCTTTCCTTCTTTCCCTTCCCTTACCCTCCCCCATATACAGGTTGGAAACGCACTTGCAAATCCCCTGGTGTTGCTAGTGTCTATAGACGGTGGTGGTCACTAAACATCACGTGACCCATCTGTCGTTTGCCTCTTATGATACAACAAAATATATATTCATATATTAAAGAATCAGGTACTCTAAAATTCTTGTTCTTCTAACGTTGCCGGCTCTTGTACTAAGGTGTCGCAAAAAAGTCTAGTTACGTTAACTACAAATTTTTACTTTTCGTTATCCTGGAGAACCCCTTACGTTTTATGGGACAAAAACTATCCTGGATGTAGCCTTGTAATATCAGTTATCACTGTGTTAAGTTTCGTTAAAATTGGTTCAGTACTTTCAGAGTAATACGGGTTTAGATTCTAGACTTTGATCCTTTATCCTGCAGAACCCTTTGAGTTTTATGGGACAAAAAGTACATTTGATGTAATCTCGTTATATTAGGTATCACTATGTCATGTTTCGTCAAGATTGGTTCAGTACTTTCAGAGTGATGCGTGTGCATAGGGACAGACAGACAGACAGACAGACAGACAAAAATTGTAAAAAGATTATTTTTGGTTTCTATATCGATAACATAGTCTACCCTGATTAAAATTTTCAAAAAATATTTAATGTACAGATTTCGCCTTGTTACAGTTTTATTATAGTATAGATAGATAGATTTACAACAATCTAAGCTTTGAGTTTTTGGCGGGATCTGGGTCATATATTAGATTTCATAATTATATATAATAAATTAATTGCAATAAATCGTAAGAAAAGTAACTACAAGGTTGGTTGCAAAAAAAAAAAGCTAAAATTAATTTTAATTATTTTCCATCACAGTTTTTTAATTATTAAATACTGTGATAGAAAACAA
>JACEII010000009.1:8380909-8595872 GCA_014332785.1 Antheraea mylitta
GGTCGCGATTTTGCATGCAACAGGCAACAGCCAAGCCGAGGTGTGCCAGGAACCCTTGAGCTGGTTGCCAAAATAAAATCGGCTGAGTGCCTTAAGTGCTCGCCTTAGTAGTTCGGTGAAGCTGTTAAGACCTTGCTGGGTCAATAGCGTAGACATTACGAAAAAAAAAAAAAAATTTTAAACTTTTTTTTGGCAATCAATCTTTCCGATTATTACTGCCATTGTCACGTAGTCAATAATGTGATAAGTGGTAAGGCGTCGTGAGATCATTCCAATATTAAGCATCGTGTGAATTAATATTCTAACAAGATGGTGGATCCCTTACTAGAACCTTCCAGGGAGTTTTAGTGGCATCTCAGAATTTCATGCTCCGTGGTATTATTTTCCATTCACTTCACTTATGCACAATAATCTAACTATATTATGTAAAACACCACTAAATTTACACAATATAAAGTCAAATAACACAAGATTATGAATAAAATCCACTACATGACAGACTAAAATCCCGCCATAATCGTCCAATTGACAAAGTTACTTGATTGTTTCATTAACCACATAAGGATGGCCCTATACTACTTGGCCCAGACAGAACCTATACATACAAATACATAGCTACCTTACGTTTAACGCGTATCCCGTAACGCAAAATATTTCCTACCGCGTTATAACAAGTTTCACTTCGAAAAACAAAAGAAAATTGGTTAATAAGCAGAGAAGCAAGATTTACTTAACTGATTTGTCTCTGTCTATTATAATAAAATTGAAGTGAAACTGGCTGAATTGATTTTGATGAAATTTTTATTGTCATATAAAAAAATTCTCAAAATTTTATGTAAGTTACGTATAATTACGCTTATTCGAAGAAACTAAGCAGTAATGGCAAAAATCAACAGATGTAATGCAAAATGTGTATACCGGTTATTAAGAATAAAAGACAGTTTACAATATCCCTTTTCACAAAAACATTGGTAATGAATATTATACAATTATATTGTAGAATATTCGATTTATATATTTGTTCCTATTTTAACTAATATATATATAAGATTTTTTTTATCCTTTCAAGCCCTAACCATCTCCCCTCTCATCATAAAATTTTGCAAACACGTAATTAGAGGAAAAAAAAACATGTAGTGTTATCCTTTATCCAGAAGAAATGTAGCGTTCAAACATACATTACTGCTAGTAAAGTTGCGAAAAAAAGCTAGTACAGAATAAATAAAACTACATCGAATATTGATTTTGCAAGTGGGTCACATTCAATGCACAACCCCAAACACACCCCGTGTTTCTCGCCGACATTGACCTGACCTACTAAGACTAATTCAGAAAGAACCGTTACCAGTCCGATAGCAAATATTTAAGTTTATTCTCGTACACCAAAGGGCACACCTAGACATTTAACACCCTAGTATGAATCGACCTTGGGAAGCTTTTACTGCTTGGGTTTGGTTCGAAACAAACATTAAGAACTGTAATTATTATATACTATAAGGTGAGGATAAATTTTATACGTACTTACTGACGCTATTTCA
Source organism: Antheraea mylitta (assembly GCA_014332785.1). NCBI lineage: Eukaryota > Metazoa > Arthropoda > Insecta > Lepidoptera > Saturniidae > Antheraea > Antheraea mylitta. Next base: position 8,382,448 of record JACEII010000009.1, read on the forward strand.
ACTACTGGTTTTTATTCGTTACTGCTAAGTCTTATAGATCATAAGCTCAATGTATGATTATATAATTAATAGCAGACCCTTTATATACAGGTTATCCATCTGTAGATCCTAATAAGTTAAGAATAATAATGCTGGCAGGTAGAAAATTTGAGATTATATTCTTTTCAGAAATAAATAAAAACATTTAAAAAGTTGAAATATATAAAACTTGATTTATTACAAAGCCATCTATTGACTGGTTATTATAAAACTATGATTATCACATGAAACTATGAAATTCTTCGTCAACTTTTATGATGATCCGTTAAATTCGGATCAATTGAATCAATCTCGAATATGTATATTTTAAGAATTCGTAACATTCTTTTAGGTTTATAGCAACTAATAATTGATGTTATTATGTTAGATTTCACTATTATTAACTTTTTGATTGAAGAAGGCGTTACTTTGCGGAAATCCATCATTGAATAATAAGGTGGATACTACTTTGCACTTCCGCCCGCTCGCAACGGAAGAGTCAACATCGATCTGATGATGCTCCGTGACGGAGCGAAACACGTGTAATCGATTGTCGAGATTACGCGTCAATCTACAGCATATTTTAATTAGTTTATTGATAATTATTATATTTATATTAATTATACAAAATATAATGAATATATCAAAATATATGTTTATTAATTAATTGATTTTCTTTTTGACGTAGTTAGACGTAGTAGTGGTCAATCAATTCCAGGCGGAAGTGCAAAGTAGCATCCACCTTAGTATTCTATTATTAACTTACTAGCTTTTAGCCGCGGTTTTGCTCGTGTTAATATAAATTTGACACATCCTCAAGAAAAGTATTTTTTGCTTATGCGAATTCTCATAATAATCTGTTGAATAATTAGGGCGTGAAAGCGTGTCAAACAAACAAACTGCTTTCGCATTTATAATATTAATTAGAATTTCTATATTTACCACGTAGTAACCGAATATCTCACAACTAACTCATTGAGTCAAAATAATTTATGAGTCCATCGCAAGTATCTGGACGTAATTGATTTTAAGCATCCTACTGCGAGTTAGTCTGTCTATGGTCATTCCCAGACGAAATATTCTCGCTTACTGACACCAATTACCGCAAATCCCACTAGTATAATGTTGCCATTGAGTTAATCTGGTTAGTCAATGATGAAGTATTGGGTTCAATGAATTCTCTATCGTGTCAAATGCATCTTATCATAGGTACACATCGCGTTTGTGGTAAAATAACTATGATTTATTGGTTAAAAGAGCTATTTTTAAGATTGAAATATCATACTGATACAATTTTTATTAAAATAATGAATGTAGTGTAAATGAGAGCATACAATCATTAAAAAAAAGGTAATAAAATAAAAATTGAAACCACATAAAAAAAGGAATACACATTCTGGTACTTGTTTAAATACAAAAAAATTTGATATACCTGATTTTATAATGTAGACAATTATATGTCTGTTCTCAATTACGAAGTGTGCATACTTTGTTCTTGATATATTCAAATATTTGTGGAAAATATTTTATTATTTGATTGTGTAATTATCATTTCAAGTTGTATACATGTTATATCAATCAGTGATCATTCAACTTTGCCCATAATTTATTTTTAGTTTCAATATGATTTTGGCTTTTTTCCAAAGAGTTTACGAAATGATATTATATTATAAATAATAATATTACGTATTAATAGACAGACACAAGGAACAAAAACTGTCATGAATAGAAACTTATAAATAAATATTTTGAGAGTTTTTGGCGGGATTTCAGTCTGTCATGTAGTGGATTTTATATTTTATTCATAATCTTGTGTTACTTGACTCTATATTGTATAAAGTTGGTGGTGTTTTATGTAATATGGTTAGTTTATTATGCATAAGTGAAGTGAATGAAAAATAATACCACGGAGCATGCAATTCTGAGATGCCACAAAAACTCCCTGGAAGGTTCTAGCAAGGGATCCACCATCTTGTTAGAATATGGTTTCACACGATGCTTAATATTGGAATGATCACACGAAGTTTGTGATATTATTGACTACGTGAGAATGGCAGTAATAATCGGAAAGATTGATTGCCAAAAATAAAGTTAAAAAAAAAAATATTTTGACTGCATGATGGTATAAAAAAACTATTTCCAATTTTTTTATTGGTAATATTAAACCTCATCAATAGCTATCAAATAAAACATAAAGAAAATCCTTTGACAAACGGAAAATAAAAAGTATTGAATTGATTTAACTGTCCTCTATTTATATAACAGTAAACTGAATTAGTATAACAGATACAAACTGTCAACTTTAACAAAAGATAACAGAGGCTACAGCAGTCAAAGTCAACAAGTAATTAATGATGTCCTTGTCCACAACAACGACAATATACATGGGCTATTATAATATTAATTATATGTTTTTTTCATTATATTTTAAAAATACCTTCTGCTCGCGATTTCGTCCCCGTGGAATAGTTACCCTTACGGTTGTGTGCTATTAAGTTTTAGAATGCATGAATGAGTAACCAGCCGGCGTGGGGGAATTTGGAACGTCTATGAGAGCAGCATGTCAAAAAGTTCTTCAGAACATTTTCCATTGTACAAGCGGGAAACTACACACATAGATACAATGTCTATAAATGGTAATGACTCTTAGTTCACATGTTAATTTGGAATAATCAACAATACGGATAGCTCGCCTTTGCACGGAATCAAAAATCAAGGAATTAATAAAAGTCGGATGTGAACTGTGAATGTTCTCCAGTTAACCCCAAGGCCGTCCGAGTCACCCGCGCCCGCAGGTGTAATGATGTTCGCGTCACCACAAGCGTCAATGTCAGATTAACTATAATATGTACATTATTTGCACATATAAATCTATATTAATATTATAAAGAGGTAAAGTTTGTGAGTCTGTGACGTTTTAGGGGGTAATCTTTCGGATGCGCAGTTTGGCTTCCGGGCAGGGTGTTCCACAGTGGACGCCCTGTTGTGCCTCCTAAAGTCGCTGTCGACGGAGGCGACCTCCCAAGGGGAGAGGGTCTTGGCGGTGTCCTTAGACATCGCCAATGCCTTCAACGGCCTGCCGCACAGGGTCATTTTTTATTTTTTATTTTAGCACGGCAACTATGCCTGATGGTAAGCACAGTGCAATCCGAAAACAATAGCGACCACCGATTGACACATTATCTATCGCCGGTTGCCACTATCATGCCGGCCTGCAAAAAGCTGGATATGCACAGGCTGATCCCGAAACGCGACCCGCAGAAGCGAATCACTATTACGGGCTTTTTCGCCATATACATGGTGGTTGCGACCCAGTCAGGCTGTAAAACCCTACCACCCCGCTTTCGCCATTGCCTCGTTCGTTATTCAGCAGGGTGCACCACGAGCAGGTGAGGTTGGCTTGGGTGTCTCAAGTCTTATGATGTTATTTGAAACTCCTTACACCCCAAAACGGGACGCTTTCCGATATTTCGGAGTGCCCCCGTACCTGCGGCGGCTGTTGGAGGCGTACCTGGAAGACAGGGAGGTCGCCTACGTCGACGGCGACGGGCGAATGGTCCGGCGGGCTACAAGGCGGGGGGTTCCACAGGGGTCGGTTCTGGGGCCGCTCCTGTGGAACATATGCTACGACTGGATGCTCCGCGGCGCGCTCCCTTACGGAGCGCGCCTAATCTGCTACGTTGACGACACCCTAGTCGTAGCCCGGGGTGAGGAATGAAGGGAGGTGGAGCGCCTGGCCACGATGGCCACAACCCTCGTGGTCAGGCGCATAAAGAGGTTGGGCCTCAAGGTGGCCCTCGAGAAAACCGAGGCCATACTCTACCATGATCCTTGGCGGAGGCCGACACCTGGGGCCCATATCTGGCGCCCGGATCAGGGTGAGAGCCCAAATGAAGTACTTCGGCCTCACCCTGGACGGGCGCTGGCGGTTCGAGCCCCACTTCGCGGGGCTAGGGCCACGAATTGTTAGGGCGGCGGCGGCACTCGGCCGATTGCTCCCCAATATTGTGGGGCCGGGGCCAGGTGCCGGCGACTGTACATGGGAGTCGTGCGGGCGATGGCCGCTTACGGGGCATCGGTCTGGGCAGATGCCCTCGGTGCCGCCAACGTGCGAGCGCTTCGCAATGCGCAGCGCATTGTGTCGATGAGGGCAATCCGGGCGTACCGGACGGTGTCCTTGGCGGCGGCTTTCACGCTCGCTGGCTCCCTTCCTTGGGAGCTGGAGGCAGGAGTTCTCGCCGCCATATACGAATTCACGGCGGCGAGAAGACGTAGTGGGGAGCCTCTGGCTCCCAGGGAAATAAAGGCTAAAAGCAGGAGTTGCGGGAGGAGGTGGTAGAGTGGTGGATGCAGGACCTGGCGGATGCGCGCTGCAGAACATACACTGTCGACGCCGTCCGCCCGGTCCTGCGAGAGTGGATTGGGAGGAGATGGGGCTCCCTGTCGTTCAGGCTGGTACAGGTGCTGACCAGACACGGTTGTTTCGGGTGGTACCTACACCGGATCGCTCGTTGGGAGCCGAACGCCGTCTGCCATGAGTGCGGCGCTGAGGAGGATACCGCGTAGCACACTCTCTCTGAATGTATTGCGTGGGAGGTGGAGCGCCGCACTCTGGCGGCGGTGGTGGGGGAGGATTTGTCGCTGCCGAGCGTGGTTTCGTCCATGCTCGGCAGTGAGCAGGCGTGGCGAGTAGTGGCCTCCTTTTGCGAGGAAGTCATCTCGCAAAAGGAGGCGGCGGAGAGGGCCCGCGAGGCGGACCCCCTCAGTTGCCGTCTTCGCCAACGGAGGACCGGCAGGAGGAGCTCTTCGCCCAACTCCTCCTGCCACCGTAGCCGGACCTGAGGGGATGTAGTCGGGGGGCTCATCCCCTCATTGCACAGGTCCAGCGGACGAGGGGAGGCAGCTGGTACCCAGCTGCCTCTCTATAGGTAGGAACTCGGCGGCCACCTTCCACCGGGGGGACCGTTGGGGCGGCTATCTAAGGGGAATAGCTTAGAACGATCCCTTGCCGCCTCAACACTACGGTCAGTCGGTACACCGTGGGGTTTTAGTCTGTGCGAGTCGGACATAACCCACCGTCTCCCCCGGGAGGGTGGGTATCCATAAGGGATTTCCCCACGTTAAAAAAGGGGGGTAATCTTAGGAACTACTGGTCCGATTTGAAAAATTCTTTCAATGTTATATAGCTCATTTATCGATGATGTTTATAGGATATCATCACGCTAGGACCAATAGGAGCGCAGCACTAATGAAAAATGTTTAATAATCGGGGTTTTTCCTCTATAGAGCCGCCGCGTGTTAGCATTAGACCAAAGTATTTATTCCACGCGAAGTCGCGGACAGAGGCTAATTGTAAATAAATAACTACGCAATTTATACTAATTGTCTAGAATCCTTAATACACCATATTAAGAGACTAGCTTTTATACTAGACTACTAACAATTATTACAGCGTGCAGTAATTATTTCAACCTTGATACAAATCCAATATAAATAACAATCCAGCGGAGCAATTCAGGTTAAATGAGACAAAGATGCTTTAAAACAACTGTTTACGGTCAATGGGTCTTATATGTACCTCTAATGTACGTATTTAGAAAGACTACGCAGTTATTACCCAAGGTCAGCTAGTATTTGCTACCGTTTTACGAAAAAGGTATTGCGTATGTGTTGAGTCGTCTATATCCGCATTGTTTACAACGAGAGGAAATAAGGTTTAGTGTTTCTATTTTTTCTAAACTATTTGAATCTCTGCCAATTCTAGCCGTGTTTTACGATTGACTCCGGTATAATTCTGCTACTCGGTCAAGGTTCTGTTTCAAAATGACGTCATCGACATCAGCCAAGTTTACTTCGCATATGTCACGTTTAAAAACAAGATAACACATTTTCAATGTCTTATGTGTCATGTACATTATAAGTACTCAGTCATTATAAACTCCATTATTTGTACTATTAAATTGATTTCGTTCTGTTTTTAGGTATAGTAGCGGTCGCCTAGTGTTCGACCATAATTCATTTTGACATTTAATAACACCAAAAAGAATTATTTCAGCGGTTTCATAAATGTACTAAAGATATTAATTAACTATTAATGTATATTATGAATTTACATACTATATTATAAAATTAATCTACAAATTGATCACTTAATTTCAAAGGGCAGTGGAACGTACAAGTAAATTGATGGATGTCAAAATGTCTTTATATGTGTAGTGTGAGTAATGTATATTTTAACTAATTTAATATATTTGTAATGCATTTTATATAATTAGCTTTCTGCATTTCTACGCCGTTTAAACTTCAACTATGCTAAATTTCAAGTGCATCCGTTCGCGCCATTAGTCTGAAAAAGGGTATAAAGTTTTGGCTTATTGGTATTAATATATAAGATACTCTTTTGTGACGCTCAGTGGTAAACATAGTTTAGGTACCTCTACTGAACATGACATGGAATTTAAACTGCTATACGTTTGACGATTGTCGATAATGCACTTTGAAGGTTCATACTACCTTAGCTCGAATATTAATTGCACAAGTTTTCCTTATAGTTTGTATATTCTTTCACACTGGAAATAATGGCAATTTACTAAATCAGTGTCAAGATCTAATATGTAGTATTTTTGAGTGGTTTATTCTATGGTCTACAATTTCGAATGTATTTATTATCGAGATTTTTTATTAATTTTTGTTTTGCCTGAAGTATCTATCTACATAGCGTCAATCTTATATAACAAAGTTTCATACAAAACAATTTGAGGTTATTATAAACCCTTAAAACACATTTATATTCAACTTTATTAGATTTACTTCTTTACAAAGACAATATGAGAAATGACTTAATTTTATTTGAATACTTTAAAGATTATAAATCTGTATTCAGTAAAATAAATTTTAGATTTTATTTATTTTCGAAATTATGTGGTAATTTAAATGATTCTGATGATCTCATCTTAATAGTGGGTGTTGTTATTACGATGTGTAATCCAGTATGCAACAAATGATTCACTAAGTTACGATATAACTGAGTAAATCCAGTTCTGCAAATCATTGAATTATTGGTTCAAGTCGATATCCTCTGGATAATTAAGACGGACAGAATCAAAAATAGTTTACTAACCTCTTGGTATAATATATACGATTTGGGGTACATAAGGATTTTGGAACGTGCCAACTGGTATAGTAATAACTGTTACATGTCAATAATGTATGTAATGTAATGAGTAAATAGTAATGTAGTAATTAATGTCAATAACTTACGTTCATATGTTATTTTGTAACAGCTGTTAATACGAACTGTTGTCAGTTATTCTGCTGTTAGCAATTTTACATTTTATTACAATCTGTAACTATGACGCAATATTAATGAATATAAATTATTCGTATCGTGACTTTGAGTGTGAAAGAAGTGCTCTCTGTTCACAAAATTTATCGCATATTTCTTGCTCGCATGTTTGCTGATTATGTTTGTTGTGAATAAAAGCAACGAAATTATCAAATTAATAGTATATTTAATAGTTTGCTATCCATGGAATAGAAATAAGGCGTTACCGTATTTGTCGTTGTAAATGATCACATGTCAGTAGCTATCTAATGTTATCATGTCTTTTTTTTAAATAACAGAATACAACCAAAGTATTTGTCAATAGTTCAAACATGAAAAGAACATGTATGAGTTCAATGAGTCACATATTTCACAACAATGAATTTTTGAAGTTGGTTGCTCCAGATAGGAACCAATTAGTGCGTTAAAACTGATAATGAAAAACGAACATTAAAAAGGTCAATGTTTCGAAACTGTGATGATTAGCATTGTTCATTACACATTCTACTTTAACTAAAAGAATAAATGGTAAGTTGCTATTTTAAAATGCTAGAACACTTTATTCATGTGTTTTATCGTATTAGCAACTGCGTGCTTGATGGAGTTTCCTATTGGCATCATGTTAGGACTAATTTTAACTACTATTTAATCATCTGGAGGAAAAAAATCATTTACACAGATTTCCTTTACTACATTGCATTACGGTAGACCTACGGTCAGTGGTCATGTCTTTTTGAAATTTTAGGAAACACTTTTTCTCTGTACTAATTTTGTATTTTTTTTTAAATTTAATTATCAAATGTGCAATGATTATGTTCTTCACCACCTTTACCTTATTCGTATAGTTTTTATTATGCCTACACTTTTTTTGTTAATTTCGTAGTTACGATGCTATTAATCTCTCAAATTTCTCTTATGATTGTTGTTGAAAAATGTACGTCGCTAAAATTTCTGAGTGTTACAGATTTATCTTTACAAAATATTAATTCTTTGATTTCCAATGTATGTCGAGGCCCTACATACTAAATGTCAAAAGTTAAAGCCTGTAACTTAAAAAAATCGAATTTTCACAAAAAAATATTCGCTTGTTTCTCATTTTAGGCATTTGAATTTACATTAAAGTACCGGGTACAATTTTATATTTATTTTAATGTATTATTATTGATCAGTTACAGTAGTAAGACATGAATTAAACCCAAGTATTATTTTTATCACATTATAATAATTGTATGATGATATTTAGCCAAAGCCTCGTGAAATTTACCATAAAAAACAAAGTATCTATTGAAGTGTTTTTTTATTTAGTTTCTTAGTACCAATAAAATGTACGCTCAATGGCAACCACAGCTATTTTAAATTGACCAGGGAACATAGCGTCTTCTCCGTATTTATTATTAACTGTTGGGCTACATATAAGGAATTAAAAACATGGTCATTAATAAGGTTAGTGTGTGACGTAATCAATGTATGAATCATTTCAATATTACTTAAACTGTTAAACTTGCGTCGGTGACACAAGTATTATAAGTTATAATCTATGGGTGACACATTGAAAATATTCAAAACATTTTGTCTAATATGTTTTTATAAAGCGATAAATAGACCACAAAAAAGGGAATAATATTTAATATATTGTTACTTGAATCATTTGTCATTCAATGAAGTATTTATTGTTTGTTATATATTACCATATTACTTCATTTACTATATATGGTAATACTTCTCTTCCATTTTGTTAATAATAGGTATTACATAAATAGCTTTTTCTGTCACAAACAAAAGAAATAAGTAAAAGAATGATAATAAATGTTCTTTGTTTAAATCAATTTAGAAACAATTGTAATCAGTTCAATTGAATAGAAAGTGAAGCGACAACGTAACTATTTGTTAGTCGAGACATAATGGCTTGACAAATTGACACTACGCCGTATCAAGTGAAATCTTTAGATGTATAGGTAGTAGAACGACCAGCTATATAAAGAACCGGATGAATACAAACGGGTTATATTGTTATATTATTGAGTAAATGCCTGTTTCCTCGCGAAGGCGTGTGTATAATCACCACATTTGTTCACAATATAATATTGATACCATCATTTACTTAAGAGACAAGAATATTACATTGAATAACGCTAGTATGATAATATTTTATAATCAGTTTCATTCACATTTTTTTTTTAATTTTAACGTCGCTTTATAAAACTAATTAGGTTTTATGTCGGACTTTCCGTGATGACAAAGATTTTATCTCAATCAGCGGTAGCTTGCTCATTCATGATACTTTTCCTGGTTTTAAATGCAATATTAATTTTTAAAAAATGTGAAGATTACACTTTTTAATATTACAAAAAATGTAATATTTTACAAAAGTTGTAATTTTACTTGAAACACTAAATGCCAAAGGAAATTTATAAGTTATATACATAAATTGTAAGTATATTTGTTTCAAACGGAGTATTATGCTTTGAAATAAAATTAAGATCGGTAAGTCAACTTTTAAAGAAGTCGCCACTTATAAATGATTTTTTTACCTTACAAAACTTTTTAGGTGTTATTACAAAACAATTAAATACGTATTGAATACTTTCTTTAAATGCACCACGCTCGCTGAATGTTCGCCATCTTGCTCTTTTGTCTCGCTTTGGTTAGGTTAGGTTACACTTGCGAAAAAAGGATAACGCGAACTTGCCTCGTGCGAGCGCGATGCATTTACTACGAAACATTTTTAAAGCAAGTATTTAATACGTATTTAACTTTTTTATAATAACACCGTTAGTGCGCAGTTGCTTGGCTCGGAAGTGTTTAGGGTTTTTTATACGTTGGATTTATATTTTTTATGTATATATTATACTAGTAAATAATATCCATGTATGTTACAGTTCAAAGGTGAAATAAATAAAAATTATAATTACAGAAGTAATGTTTCGAGCAAAAGTTATTTCTAAGAAAATATGCAGTTACATTATAGTTAACAATATTCTCAAAGTTGATGTCATCCATATTTTTCCTTCAAGCGAAGGAAGTTATGAATTTAAAATCATGGATTCGTAGATATACTAGAATCAAACTTTGATATGAGCGAGATACAGAGGTCAAATGTTCAGGGTTAAAGATAAATATATGGGAAATACGGATTGTCTTGACTCATCGAGAACTCTGATCTCGGGTCATTGAGGATTTGGCTTCCTTTTCGAGTTATATATGTATATTTTTATATCATAGGAGGCAAACGAACAGGTGGGTCACCTGATGTTAAGTGATCACCATCGTCCATAGACACCAGCAACACCAGAGAAGTTGTTAATGCTTTGCCAGCCTGTGTTAGTGGGGAAAAGAGAGAAGAGAGAGGAAGGGAGGAGGGCCTCCGGCGCTCTCTCTGACCGAACGAAACGCAACAATTCAAGCACTGTTACTTCACTACGATTTTCTGTGAGTGGGTGGTACTATCCCGGACGAGCGAACCCATTCATGCTAAAATCAGTTATAGCATCAGCGTAAAATATAGGTTCTATTTATTTTATATCCACCTAAAATCGTTTGGGGCGGTCGTATACTAGTCGTATTATAATAAATTACGACCAAGATAAAAACAGTAAAATTTTGATGCAGTGGGTTGAAATGTTGTTCAAACCTGACGGTTGCGATCAATCAGTTCAAATCCAGTTCGTTTAGTAATCATAGCAGAGTTTCTCACCGGTATGACGACCACTCTCATTGATCTATATTCTTCGGACTTTAGCAAATGCTATTGTTTTTGCGTAAGAGTTGTCAGGTGTTCGTTTTTTAACCGAATTCTTCGGCATTTTAGCGCCTTGATCGTATTCGATATGGCAAAAATATGGACAGTCTAATCATTTTTTAAATCCCATTTAAGTTTCTAATTCATTTGTTACAATTGGTTACTACACTGCTAATAATGGAAGTTCCATGCAGTAATGTTTATATCAGAACAGGATTGGCACTTGAAACAAGCCTCGTCATAGGAAATGTTGATTTCTCTGTTTGTTTCTAATACAGAAGCCTTTTACTTCATGTCAGAGCGAATCGCAATCCACTACAATCGTGCTTATAGTCATTTCTTACTAATATTCTAAATGTGAATGTCAGTTGGTCTGTTTGTTATTTTTTCACGCCTTAACTATTCAACCGATCATAATGAAATTTTGCATGCACGTTATCAAAGATTCTAAAAAGGACACAACGTAATTATCATCTAGAAAAAAGTACTGTGCTCGAGGGATAAGCTATATTTACATTAACGCGACTATCGCCACGGGCAAAAGCTAGTAATAAGTACAAATTTATTGTTGCTTTTATACTCTCTTTCATTATCTCATCCTTCCCACCTCAGTTTTTTTTCTTGTTCGCGTTTTTTTATTTATCTGGATACACTTTTTTCTATATAGATGTAATAAGAACGTAAATCTAACAGATCTGTACTTGTCGATTATCGTGAAAAAAATTGTTTTCATGAAAAAAGGAATAATTAATAGAATACGTTTCAATCATTTTTAGAAATATATGTTTGTCTGTCTATCAATCTGTTTGTTTGTTTGTATGAACACGCATCACTGCTAAAGTACGGGGTTCATAATAAAAACACGCTTAAAAAATCATAAAGCATATCTTCGACAAGTAAATGGACTCAATACATTCAGATGACTTTATTGAACACTGTTTTTATACAAGGTTCCCTGCGGACGAAGTCGCGGGCACCGCTAGTACAAGTAATATTGTCTACACCAATAATAGTGTAATTGTATCACTTGCTCGATAAAAAGCCGGGAAATCAAATGTAGGATGATACATTTATACTAAGGTATGTCAGCACTACCTTATGTAGTTACGCCATGTATGGAAAGACCCGAGAACAGTCATGTTCTCACGTGCACGAATACTTGTCACAGTCATCGTACCGTTTTCTAATTGTCATGTACCTAAGTTACGGATGAACAGTTAGTTGTTACAACTAGTTTAGTGATTTGTTGTATTGATTTATAAAATGACGAAGTTCTTATACTGAAACTGTTTCGAATGGTTTGGAAAAGGCTTAGATTTTCATGTCGTATGTTTATTCCTGTGATTTTGGGACTACAATAAATATTTAAAGCTAGTCTATAATGTACTGACAGAACGCTCCGTATTAGGAATATAACATTTTTTTACCTAATTTATTTTACTCTTCTTTACGATTTTTGAATTTTTTTTTTCTTTTCGCAATGACTACGCTATTGGCAAGTTCTTAACAGCTTCACCGGACTACTAAGGCGAGCGCCTAAGGCACTCAGCCGATTTTATTTGACTACTAGCTCAAGGGTGCACGTCACACCTCGGCTTGGGCTGTTGCCTGATACATGCGATTCGCAACCTATCTGAGCTAACCTAAGCTAAGCTACCAAGCATACATACCTCAACAACTCCTATATACATTTTGCATCGGACAATTTTCTAAACTATTTCAGTTCGATAAGAGAAAGAAACAAAACCCTTCCACTTTCATGTGTAAGCGTGTGTGCGTGCACGTGTGTGGAGGTGACATGTGTAATGTCGCAGTTATGGAAGATTTTGTGTCACTATATCGCGCGAGCAGCGCATTCAAAGGCTCCACGCCGCGCCGAGGGAACGGACCTAGGCTTGAGCCACTACCGAGGGGAGCCTAATCTGGGGTGCGGGAGCGGAATTTACCCCCAAACCACGGCGGTGTGATCTGTGGTTACGCGGGCGTGCACGTGAATACGCTCTGTTTGAAGAGACAGGCTAACAATTATCAACACAAAAAAGTATTAGCTAAAAAGGATGCGTTTATTAAACTAAATATGAAATTAAGCTGTTGAAATTTATAAATACATTTTTTAATTGTAACACGGCAAAGTGACTGCATTATGCCTGATGGTAAGCATAGTACAATCCAAAAATAATAGCGACCACCGATTGACACACTGTCCATCGCCAGTCGCCACTATCATGCCGGCCTGTAAAAAACTGGATATGCACAGGCTGATCCCGAAACGCGACCCTTAGAACCGAATCACTATTACGGGCTTTTTCGCCGTATACATGGTGGTTGCGACCCAGTCAGGCTGTAAAACCCTACCACCCCGCTTGCGCCATTACCTCGTTCATTTTAAACTTAACGTTAGGTAACTACGTAAATACGTACATGTAAATTTATTAATCACATTATCAAAATGAACGAATATAAAATAAAATTTAATGTCCTTCCAAAGAGGCCGAATATGGGTTAGTGAATAAATATTTATCACTACATAGTTATTCAAAGTTGGATTCCAGAGTACCTAACCAGCTGAGTATATATGTATCCATAAATTATATATTGCATAACTTATTTTCTTTATTTACGGCCTAAAGGCTACAGCAATTTTGAAATCATAAAGAACTCAAAGTCTACCAATTAAATTCTTCTTACGCGTTAATTCTAATAAAAGAACACAGTAAAAAGATAACATGACTCTAATAAGCTGGATCGTAGTTATATATCGTTAAAATAATTTTTAGAATTGGGTCAGTACTTCCAGAAATTACCTCTAACAAACATATTCCACAGACTTGTAAACTGTATTAGCTGCAGATGGGTTTTGTGTTATTTCTTGTTACTAATATTATTAGTAATATATAGTACCAGGACGACCGAGCCTAGCTCGGTTATTCAAAAACATTCTTAAATTAACATAAACTGTTAGGTTTGACTCACAAAACATTTTGTATGAAAAAAAAAAATGACTCTTTTGCTGTCACTCTAATTCGAACTGGAATTCACGGATTTTCGTAGCAACCGATTTTCATCTGAGCTATTTTTGTTTTGACAGTTGCGGCAAAATTTACCTTTATATTTTAGCCATATCTTTTCATTGCCTGAAAACGCAGTTAAAAAATGTTACCTATTAATAACATCTAGCTAGATCGATTTATCGTTCCCGAAACCACCTACATACTAAGTTTCACGTAAATCGCAGATGCCGTTTTCGAGATCCTGAATATATAACAATATACAAGAATTGCTCGTTTAAAAGCATTAGATTTGAGTTCATATGTAGGAACGCCACCTGGTTGTGATTTATATCATTATCGACAACATACCTTCTTAAAAAAAAGGTGTGGCGAATTTTATAGTGACCAGTCAAACCGTGTGGAGTTTATTGATCTCAGACATACCAATATCTATTTTTTCATATATAGATACGACCAGTCTAATATGAAACAGGTATAAAAAGCGATCAAACTTGTGATTTTTGAGTGTCTCCTACTAATTTGTGGTTGTGAATGCAAATTTTTATCAGATACCTTGCGGGTTCGGTTTTTGTGTACTGTAATTTCATATTTTATTGATCATATTATGCTTTATACATATCGGTCATTGTGATAATTTACGTCTAGTTAACAGCAGTGGAATAAGAAGAAGTAATTCATAATTTTGATATATAATTATTTCATTACAGAAGAATCTAATACCTTTAAACTCACAATACTTGGATTTTTTATATTGTTATATATTCAGGATCTCGGAAACGGCGTCAGTGATTTCCGTGAAACTTAGTATGTAGGTGGTTTCGGGGATGATAAATCCATCTAGCTAGATTTTATTCATAGAAAACTTTTTATCCGGGTTTTCAGGCAAATAAAAAAATATATCTAGAAAATAAAGGTAAATTTCGCCGCCGCTGTCAAAACAAAAATAGATCAGCTGCTTCGAAAATCCGTCTAACCTCAGTTTGAATTCGAGAGACAGCAAATGGATACCCTTTTTAAAATTGCAAGCTTATTATCAAAATTAGCTTTCACATGTGGAAGTCCGGCCTACATAGATAATATATTGTACTATATTGGTACTTAGCATAAACATATATTTTTTTACATTACATACAAGTTTGTTTCTAAAGAGGTTATAATCTGATTTTTTTTGCACGAATAGAACAAAAATACCGTTGCTCTTTAAAAAGTTTCAAAGTTTTTTTTTCCAAACTGACTACGCTATTGACCTAATAAGGTCTTAACAACTTCACCGGTCTACATATTTTCAATTGTATACCTCTATCTGTCTTTGTTTGTTTGTTACACTTTAACTACTCAACCGCTCATCATGAAATTTGCCATACATATTGTACGTAAAAGGACAAAGGTTACTTTTCATCTAAAGAAGTAGTACTGTTACAGAGACATAGGTCAAGTCTATATTAACGTGAACGAATCCGCGAGCATTAACTAGTAAACATAAACCAAGCCCGAGGTCTTTTGTGGAAGAGGTTTTATCTGTTTAACTAATTAAAGAAAGATAAATATTAGCACTTACGATTTCAGCTCTTATTGTTTTTAATTAATATTTAAAAATACAACGCAAAGATAAGTAACAAACTCAGTCTTCTTTTCAATTGTTTATCATATCTATAATGTAACTTAAAAATAAATATGCAAATCTTTTATTTTTTGCCATACCTTTTTTGTATTTGGGAAGTGTTATATGTACCTACGCATTACGTAACTATAAATTCTTGCTTAACAACTATATAAAAGATGACAAAACAGTTCAATGATTGACTTATATAATATCAAATTTTTTATTAGATAATTTATGTTTAACTCTCTTAAAGCAATCTTATCCAAAAAGTTTTTCTAAAAGTAGTTGTGTAAGTTAAATGTATAACATTGTTTAGTAAAGATATAAATGAATTGATAGGTAAATTAATATCACACACCTTATGTAGACGGTATTGAACAAAATAATACATTATTAAATTGCATGTAAAGAATGACATCACTTGTGTCTTTAACTTGACCTTGTTGGTGGCAAATACTTTGAAATAATTAACCTTTAAATTATAAACCATTATCTTAAACTACATAAATTATCGTTAAAAATAGATATAAATAACTTCATTGTTTTTAAAGAGTTATTATTATCTGATATTAAAATAACATTTAACAATTTGATAGATAAAGAACTATAAATTTACTGCTCTATTTATATTTTCAAATTCAAATTGTGTGTGAAAAATATGCAGCAATTATAAACAATTAGTAACACCTATGTTGTAATATATTGGGGCTATACTTAGGAATTTATAACATTTTGAAATCGTTGAAGGCGTTTTCATGAATTAAAGAAATATATCACGTCGCAATGTGTAAAGACAACAAAATTAAAAATAACTGGCAACTCACGCCGCTCAAGGCGAAGGTATTAAGTATTCGAAATATATTTTTTTAAAACAAAATCAAGGTTTTAATACTAAACGCGCGTTTGTATATTAAAACTCATAATTAAGAAAAAAGTTATTTGTAAAAAGTTTGTATTACCTTAGTGCGACGTAGTCAGGAGTAATTAACCGTGTGTCACTCAACACTTCGTATACTTATACACTGTTTATTCACATTAAGAAATTAGTATTCAGATAAACAAGATAGCATGTGTGAGCGAAGTTGTAAATAAATTGTAGCGCTATTACGATACAACCGACGATATTACTGGGCGCTAGTTGAAGATCGTCTGTGACTCTGTAGCAGCGTTAAGCGTAGGAGCTCGCGATTTTCTTTGGTTAGTGACGCACTATGAACTATGAAGTATGATGCCAGCGCTAATCATGTACTAACGCTAACTCCACCATTACTCTCATGTACACCGGACGAACTGATTATTTACTTCTGTTAAATTTAAAATGTTTTCGATTCTATAACTCCTGTATAAATGAAGATCATTTGTCGAATGTATGTAGGCGCATCAGTTTAGAACGAATATTTGATTTTTTTTTGTTGTATTTCTAATTGTCAATACTAAATTTGTACGAAAGAAACTGTTTGAGAAGTTTTACGGAAACGTGAAACAAATAAGTTTGATCTCCATATGAAAAGTGCGTGAGTGAGTGAGACAGAAGACAGAATTCAGATTTTATTGAGAAACTATTTAATTTGTTATTTAATTTAATTACATGTTTTACATTTTACATTGGTATCATTTTCCACATTAGTACACTCATGGCCGAGGCAGGGTGCATATATTTGTTTATATTTAAGAACCTAGAAGTTTCTAGCCTCCTGTGTTCACAATTATTCTTACTATCATGTTACTGATATCGAAGATACAGAAGGTAAATTGTAATTAATAATTGTATTTTAATTACAAAGCGTAACGATGCTGCAAATATCGACATAAGTCTACGAGACATGAAAATAATAAACATCACAAATGACACTTTACTATGCCAAGGTGATTTCCAAAATGTCATGACATAAAAAATACAAAAAAATGCAACCTAAGGTTCAACAAGAATGTTCCTGATCGAAATGAAACTGTACTTGCTATGTAATCTAAGAAGATAAGACATGATTAACATATTATCCTATGTAGGAATGAACACGCAGTCTGAGGTGTGTTTGTGGACGCTACTGGGCCTCGCGCGAACGATCTTCGACGCCACACTCTTCAAAGTGAACTCTAATTTGAAACAGGTGTGGTCCATATTGATGACAGATTGATGATGTCGTGGCGTAATTTTATAATTTTAGTTCCATATAAATAACTTACCGTGGAGTTAAAAATATTTGAATGAAAAAACAATTTTTATTTAATTTTTATTTAAACATACTACCTATTGATTTTGGTCGAGTATCGATTTTTTTGATTACACAATGACCTCCCCCCGCTTCATTAAAAATTAAAAATGGCAAAAGGTTAAAAAAAAGTAGGGAAAAGACATCTATGAGAAAGTTTGCAGAGAATAGTCGCAGTTCTATGCCGGTATGTTCAGTAATTTTAACATGATTGAGCTTCAAAGAAACTGTATTTTCAATATCTACGTAAAACTCGTCGAAGCAGCACGCGTGTCGTGCTCCGGGATCAGTTTGCAGGCCGGCATGACAGCTGCGGCCTGCGACCGACTGGCGATGAATTTTAGGTTTCTCAGTTCGCCCTTGTTTTTCTATTGCTGTGGTGCTTATCAGGTAGAGTGTCGTCATTTTGTCGTGCCACAGTAAAATGAAACAAGATTAAAACTATTTGTCTCGCTCTGTTGCGTGGGCAAACGATATGTGTTACAAAAAATAAACATGAGGTTGTTACTTTTGAGGTTTTTTGTTTTAATATTCTATCCTAGTGCTTACAATAATCTTAATAACGCTCCCAAAGGCCAACTTTAAATGTATCATATATGTAGAGTTAAACTTGCCTTATATAAATTGCAAGCGATTGTCATTTGGCTGAGTGGACTGCATTTAAAAGTGGATGTAGTTTTGCTACCTAATCCGTTTCTTATCCTGATGCTTATACTCGATTAGAGTAACTGAGATTATATATTGGCAGGTATGGCACATGTCGATGCCCGAAGAATTGTCGCTGCCAGTTCAGAGATTACTACGTACTGTGATATCTAGTGTTATGTTGGTTCAGTGTTTCACTGTATATGTTTATCTGGCTTCTTACATTGTTCTCCTATATCCTGTTTTCCTGGTAACTACAGAATGTTGTTACTAATAAGCTTTTTAGTCGTTTTGCAAAGTTACGCATGTGTTCATTTTATTTTTTGTTAAATTACTGCCTAATATAGTTGTATAACATGTAAATTTGATAGACGAAGACGTTATTTTGCGGAAATCCATCATTATATTTGATAGTGGACGTAACTTTGCATATCTGCTTGGGATTGATTAGCCGCTGCCAGGTCTCACTGCAAAAGAAACGTTTGATTATTTATGTGTAACGTGTACCTCAAATCGTTAAATGTGAAACATCTAATAGTAACAGTGAAATATTAGTAATTAATGCAATAAAATGTAATTAAATCGCGTCCTTGACCGTTGAATCGGACTTTGGCGGATGGTGAAACGTATCCATACGACTTGTCCAACATTGTTATGAGTTTCAGATTTAACTTTTTTAGATACGGGTCACGCTAATAAAATCAAGTTATTTATTGCAGTGAAACGTGGCAGTGACCAATTAATTCCAGATAAAAGTGCAAAGTATCGTCCACTATAATATATAAATATTATAAACAATTTTTTTACTTAGCATACTTTATTGTGATTGCTTCACTTGAAAGGTGTGAGATAGCATATAACTTCCTCAATAAATAAAATGCAAACAAACAACCTTCTTATGCTTATAATATTAGTGTAGATTCTATAATCTAAATATTTTAAAACAATTTTCAATAATTCTTGAAACACTATATCAACATATAAACAAAAAAAGAAAATAATTGCATTTTATTTATCAATGGTTATTTTTGTGTATCCAAGGGATAAGGCTCTGAGAAGTCCGACTTCTAAATGATAACATTTCAAATCGTGCTTCGTAAATGTACACTGCTGGAAGATTTTTTTTTTTTGGAACTGACTACGCAAGGTCTTAACAGCTTCAATGGACCACGAGCTGGAAGACACTTTAAAAAATATTGAATTAGTATATCAATATGAGCATAATATTCTATATAATATGATCATACATGTTCGTAGGAAGAGCGTCCAGCATTAGTTCTTCCGTGGCTGCTGCTTGCTGCGATAAGGAAGCTATTGTGTGAACTGACAAGCCTAGCTGTTGGTCTGGGAACATGTCTTCTAGTTGGCCCCGCGAGGCCACCGTGTATAAAGTTTGTAATAATAAAGGTCACCTCGATTATGCCTGCATTCTATATGTGGATGCTAGTTTTTAGGTAAGGTCATTATAACCTGTTGTATTTCATATGGTAGAGTCAGATCGTGCATAATTAGGTTCATAATAAAAATATTAACTACCTAATTAAAACAATTACCTTGATATTCTATATTAACTGTACCAGTAAATACATAGGCTTAATTTCTCATCACATATTGGTCATATCTCTCATGACGACATATTAATATCATACATTTACCGAAACATGTCGTATAGGACATGAATATTGCAATAACACCTTGTACATTAAAATAACCTTTAATTAAGTTAGGTCAATTAAAAATACAGTATACGTCGTTTAGAAATTAGGTGTAAATATATAAAAGAATTATTTGTTTACCTGTGATATTTTACAGCTACTACCACACTTTAAAAGTAGCATCCGCATTTAAGACGTTCTCGACTTCATTGCCAACCGGTGATAATGATTACGGATTGGAACTCGCAGTGAGACGGCGGCGAACAAAGTCCTTATTTGGAGAAGAACAGCTACGCAGAAAACTTGTGGCAAGCTTGTACGTTTTATAAACCAAAGTATAATAATATATAGTAGGTAATGGTTTTGTAATAAATTGTAGATATGGCGAAAGACATGTTACAACAACGGGTAGAGAAATATGCTTTATCCCTAAAGAACGGTGCTCCCGCATGGTCCATTCTACAGAAACAAGCCTAGAGAATTCTACAGAGAAAGTCAAAATTTTACAACCCATTTCTGTTGCATCCAACCGATTGTCTGAAACAGGATCATTAGAAGAGTGGTTTATTAATGAAGGATCTATACCTCGAGGCACTGATCGAATTCTCGAACAATTTGGATTGATGTTGTTAAGGATAGCTATCTATTTAAAAACAGAACAAATGACTTCTATTGAATCACAAACTAATAATTGTCATTCGCCTAATAAATCAATGAATACTGATGCCTTACATTCATCAACTATACCTGACAACGATACGGAGTTATCATCAGTTGCATCAAAGGGAAAAGGTAAATCCTATTTGCTAATATTTATTGTAGAAATATGTACGTAAGTTCCTTCTCAAGTAATTTAGATCTATCAAACAGTTTCGTGGCTCGAAGCACATTAACATTTTGGGGCAATAAAAACGTCTAACGACAAAACTAATAAAAAATTGATAAGATGTTTTTATAAAAGATTTAACACAAGAAAGATAAAAATTATTAATGGATGCATAACCAAGTCTTAAATAAAAACTTTAGCTCTTTATATTTCTGTTTGGTATAATTATTGGCAAGGCTGTTGCACCATATAGATACGTAAAACATATTTTATAATATCATCTGTTTATTGTAGTACGATTTTGAACGGGTATATTAACATTATAAAGAATTAGTATATACTTTATTAATAAACGTATTAATTTTATAGTATCTGAAACTTTTAGTAGTAGTAATAATAATCGTCCAATAGGACCGGCGAAGGAATTAATCAATACTGCCAATTCTGAAGTTCTGAAACTTTTAATGTAAATAACACAAACAATTTTTACAGAGCAGTTACAAACGGAGCTTAGTTTTAAATCGTTGCATCAGGATGAAACAGATATTCTAACAGAACTGAAGAGTTCTACAGCCTCAAACCATACCATTATAGAATCGTCCCAATCAGATATAAGTCAACGAATCGATTTGTAAATAAACACAAAATAAAACAGTAAAATATTATATATTTCATCATATTATTTTAAGAAAAACATAAAGAAACTCGGGAATAAAGCATAATTTCTTTTCTTAGCCGTTAAAGATATAATACCATCATAATCAGCCAGTAGGCTGACACACATTGCCAAGTGTTGCTATCATTGGATCTAAGTACATTACTCGGTAATTGTAATCGTTCGGATTTATTAAATTGAATTGATACATTGGTAACCTATTTGTAATTACCCAAATTAACTGGGGCACCTCGTGATCTATGCGTAGATCATTCGGGAATATCATTGTTCTATTATTTTGTGCTACAATCGCTATATTCTGATTTTGATATGGCTTACGAGTGTCCCAACATCCGATACTATCTTGTGAAATAAGGTTAAAGAACATGATACCGTTGCGGTCGACGGCTGCGGCTGATACTTGTCCATCAGCACCTCTGTTCTCGCCGAGAAGCTTAAATTCATTCACCGCGTTATTAATACGAGAGGGGTCTCGTATAACCGACGTCGGTACTACAAACTCTAAAGAACTTGACATAGAGTGATAATATAATGGCCGATCTCCTAGGTAATATTTACCTAACGACATACCGAATAATCCGTCGGACCATTGATAGTTCAATCCATGCAGTGTATAATTGGACAGTAAGGGTTCTGGATAAAAGCTATAGTGGCTAAATCTCCAGAATGCGGCATCAGCATTTCTGAATACGAGTAAACCAAAACGCCAAGCGTCTGCGATATATACGTGCAAATCTCTGCATCGTGCGTCTCTTGAATCAACAATAAGATTTGTTATGAGAGAATTTTGAAGTACGAACTCGCTCGGAATGGGATATTTTGCTAAAACTGTATCCGTTTCAACGTCAATGGCGAACAAAGTCGGTGGACAGAGTTGTCGTGGCGTTTCGAAAGCTTCAACTTGCCCAGAATCGATCACCCACATGGTACCGCAGTGGTCAATGACCATTCGAAATATTGATGTAAATCCGGTGCAGTTATCTAGGAACAAAGAATATATTTTGTAAATAATTAATTTAATATGTTATAGATATTATTTTACATCATGAAACTAAAGACTATTTACCCGCATTATGCCAATCCCAGTTAGGATACGGCGATAGAGCAGGAGATTCTGATTTTGCCATAACTGGTACGGACGACAATGTTGCAGGAACTCCTTTTTTCCATCGTGGTGTACTGATAAAAATACGTTCTTTCCATCGTTCTATGCCGAGTGGTATAACATTAATTTGCATGAATTCACTAAAAATTTAAAATATATAAATGTTATGTGATCATTTAATAGCAATAATAAATTGTCTTGCGTTATCTTACTCAATAAACCACTCCATATTGTAATAGCCATGTTAGTATTTCAAAATTTTTAATAATTAGAAAGGATGTTAGTTAATATAAAGAAATCAACCATTAAGTTTGTTTATTTTTTAAGGTAGTGATATTTTATTATAATTGATTCTCTTACCCATTATCAATCGCTTGTTTTCTTTGTTGTTCAGTGGGATATTGATAGTCTATTTGCTTCCATCGGTACAATGTTGCTATAGCTCTAACGCCAGGAGTTTTATTATATTGGTATCCGTCACATGTTAGGATGTATACCAGAAATAGTATTTGTAGCAGTAACTGACTCATCTATAACAAAATTAGTGATAATAACTTAAATTTACACGTATTCTAACTCATTTTGGAGGTATTCTATTAAATAAGAAGGTGATCTAAGTTATTTAACACCAAAACGCCTTAGTAAGTACTTAAGTAGAAAGTCTGATCGTATTTTAATATTATTAAAATAGCACTAGACAGTGTGCACAAGTATTGTTATTATATAAATAATATCAAAATCGAAACGTTTGATTGCAATTTAAGCTATGATAGTCCTATACAGAGATATTGAAAGAAAGTCAATATATTTAAATTGTCTAACGTATATCAATTAGTTATTTGTGTACATATATTTTAACGAATTTAGAACACATTAGGTAGCACTTAATTAATTGGTTTCTTTTCGGACTACTAAATTGTGCAAACACTAAATAGTTGTAATAACATGATATTGACTGATACATACCACATCACATTACAAAAAAGCAATATATAGGTGTCTATATCACTTCATATTATGAAACAAAGTCTTCTCCCACATTTGTCTGTGTGCAATAAACTCAATACGTATTTTCATGCGGATTTCATCAGTAGATAAAGTGATTCATGAGGAAGGTTTAGGTATATGATTTGTCAAAGTTTTTACCATGGCGGGGCAACATTCTTCTGGCCCGATAATAATTAATAATATTTAAATAGTTTTCAATTAAAGTATAGATATGTCTTATCCCTGAGGTTTTTCAGACGTGTCATTCAAATGACGGTATCAAATGATTGCTCTCATCCGTCCTACCAGTATCACGTATGTATTCTATATAAGAATAAATACGGTACTCACATCAAGCAGAATTCAGCAAAAGAAATTTTTAGTTCTATAAAAAAATATAGCTATTTGGACTTACCAATCATTTCGACACGTTATTTGAGATTGCGAAATTTTCATTAAATATGCAATTATTCTGTTACAGTATTGTGTTTCTTTTTAGTTATTTAGTTAGTCTTTAATCGAATAAAAGTACATTCTTAATTAAATGTAATAGAAATCTTAGGTCTAATTTTAAAATATGTAAGATGTATTAATATACAGTATACTATATAGTAAGTATAGTACAGTATAGTATATAGTAACACTAACACGCAGCGGAAGCTCTCAGGATGAAAAAAGTTCCGATCTTGAAACATATTTCATTGGTGCTCCGCTCCGATTGGTCTTAGCATGATGATATATAACCTATAACCTTTTTCGATAAATGAGCTATATCATACTAAAATATTTTTTGAAATTGGACCAGTAGTTCCTGATTTTACCCCCTACAACGTCACAAACTCACACACTTTGCCTCTTTATACTATTAGTATAGAGTAGTATAGATAATATTTTCAATATAACTATAACAATCGAGTTTTTAAATTTGCCCATTAATTTCAATAGAAATCAGGGTGAAGTCATTAAATAAAAACGCTTTCCCTCAAGAAAAGTGAATATTTTTGAATTATATATTCGTAAACTTTCTTTAGCACTCGATAACAGTTAAAATAAAAAAAAATTGGAAACTTGTGGACTGAGGTGAGATTTCAAGGTTAATATGACCATTAGTAGGATAATTTATTTATATCAACTGTGTTTGATAGTTTTTTGTTTACGAAAAACTATGAACGTTAGTATACAGGTTAACACGCACATAGCTATAACATATTACAGGTATATTGTAACCTAGATAAGTTGTTATCATACAAATTCAGTAGTAAGTGACGTATAAAATAACAGATTGTATATCTGATGCAATAAAACCAGCAGTTATTGTATATACAGAAAATATTTTTTTTACACTCTTCAGTCCACAAGGATTTTCCATGAAATGTATGAGTAAAGTGTTTTTTTTTACAATCTATGGGGTTTGTAATACACAAACTTCAGTAAGGTTAGTAGAGTGTTCTGGTCATTATAAAAAATATTAATGACGACCACCATAAAAAGTTTTTGTATAAATTAGTATGTTCTTGTTGGCGGTAATTTCTTTTTTAAATATTATGAACATAGGTTGTAAAATTGTCTCATATAATTGTGGACAGTTTTCTAATATTATTTTCTACATATTACAAAGTCTCTTGCTGACCTATTTAAAAAATATTGCGGTAATGACCCCAACGGTGTGGTCGGACGACCAACATCGTCGCGCTCACTCGCTACGGCCCCACGACAGTGTCCCCCGTCCGATACGCTCAGGTGTGCCACAAGGCTCAATACTCGCGCCCACCCTCTTCAACCTGTTCATCAGCGACCTACCTAAGCTCCCGGGAGTCGAGGTAGGTTGTTATGCTGATGATACAGTTATCTACGCCTCTGGCTGGCGGCCGAAAGTCCTTAGGAATCGCATCGAAAAAGCCGTTAGCACGCTCGGTGACTGGTTTCTTCGATGGCGTATAGGTATTAACCCCGATAAGAGTGCCGCGATACTCTTCGACCCTAGATATCGCGATAACAAGTTAAAGCCCATAAGGCTATACGATTCTGAGATACCTTGGACCACCGAGGTCAAGTATCTCGGCGTCACTTTAGACCGTCATTTAACCTTCGATCCCCATATTAAGAGATTGCGAGACAAAGCCGCTATGGTCTTGGGTCGCCTCCATTATTTACTCTGTCAGAAGAGCATACTGTCCCTCAGACATAAGCTCACAATATATAAAGTATGTATTCGTCCGGTTATGACGTATAGTTGTCCGGTTTTCACCCACGCGAAGAATCTAGATACGCTTCAGGTTTTGCAGACCCGGGCTCTGCGTAAAATCACTGGTGCTCCTTGGTTCGTCCGGAAGGCGGATCTCCACAGGGACCTGGAGATGCCGTCTATCTGGGCGTATATAAAATCACTTACAAATAGCTATTTTGAGCGAGCCGCGATTCATCCCAGTCCGTTAGTGATATCCGCCGCAAATTACGAACCCGTGCCCAACGCTGGGCGTTATAAAAGACGTCCGCGACACATTTTCACCGACCCTCCCGACGATATCACGTCAGCGAACGATCAGTACCAGCCTGTCCCTCGTAACAGAGCGTGCTCACGCCCACGCCCGCGTAACCACAGATCGCGCCGCCGTGGTCTGGGGGTTAATTTTGCTCCCGCACACCCGATTAAGCCTCCCACGGCAGCGGCTCACGCCTAGGTTCGATCCCTCGGTAGGGAGCCCTTGAGTGCGTTGCTTGCGCGATACAGTGACACACCCATACATCACTGCTACAACACTACACGATCACCTCCACACACGTGCACGCTTAAACGCTACACATCTTGGTGGAAGGGTTATTTTTGTTAAATTTTTTCCCTTATCGAACTGATAAACTCTCCAAATTTTCGACAAAAATATATGGAAGAGTTGTTGAGGCGGATATGCTTGGTACACATATACTTACGTTTCAACAACTCAAACATATATGAATAGTTAGCTAGATTAGCTAAGTTAGGTCGCGATTTTTGCATGCAATGGGCAACAGCCAAGCCGAGGTGTGCCGTGCACCCTTGAGCTGGTTGCCAATATAAAATCGGCTGAGTGCCTTAAACGCTCGCCTTAGTAGTCCGGTGAAGCTGTTAAGACCTTGCTAGGTCAATAGCGTAGTCAGTTCGAGAAAAAAAAAAAAACGACAGTGTCTCAAGCCTAAGTTCAATCCTTCGGATTAAAGCCCTCGTGCACATTGTTAGTGCGATATAGTGATACTGCATTCATTAGCTCATTACACACACCACACTGCACATCGCACACGTGGACACACACGCGGGAGTTACAGAGGTACTGTATAGGACCATCTTTCCTGTTTTGATTGACCTTAGCCAAAACTGACAGATTAAAAATATATTCGTTTAGCTCATTTAAGGTACGCAGATGTGTCTCGCTAAAGTATACACATATGGTTACTTTAGCTAGCATGTCTAGTTTAGTTCGATTCGCGTTGTTATATTGAAGGCAATAGTGAACATGCGACAGTCTAAGTCGAGGGTGGGCTGTTTGGGCAGCCTTGACTTGTAGCAGTTTGGTTGAGTTCCTTAACAGTTTGCTTTAAATGCCGAAGAAGCTGTGAAGGCCGACAGCGAATAGCTGTTAGTCTCTTCGAAAAAGAAAGCTTCTAACTGTTAGAATTACATTTTATATGTAGCTTATGTTTTCTTTTAATAGTTTATTTAGATATCTGTCATTCATCAGATTTTTTCGCCTAATTTCATTCGCCTTAAATACGAAAATTATGTTGTCCCAAAATCAACCATATTTATTACAATCGTAACAAATTAACAATTTTATATTGAGGCTCAGTAGAAGATACATGGTTACGGGGTTACATTTTTGACATAATTAATTCCTTGGCAATTGCCTCACGCCTGTTTCTATTAATTTATTTACAATGAGGCTGGCAAGTATAGCGTAGAAAATTCTATTTGGAGTTGGATTAGAGATTCATTCGCAGGGCTTGATATACATAGCAAGACTAAAAGCCGAGGTACTGGCCAATACCTATCCGCAATATTAATTTTTATCTTCATCGAATAAGGAAATAAACAACAAAAATGCGTTGCGTATTTATTTACTGCATTCAGGTCTTTGGAATTCTCCTTTAATATTGCTCTACAAATATATTTATTAGAAGAATTGAAAATATAGACAAATATAATTGATGGAAAAGGAAAACAATATTTGGTTAATACATAGGAAATAAACGGAACAAGATCTAACGTAAAATGACGTAATTGTCAATTGAATTATGTCAAATAAATTCTATAAAAGTGTACTTGTAGGGACTTGTAAATCAAACCGTGGGAATATAAAAAATATGGGTCCAAAAATCTTATATTGAGCTGAAGAACGATCTAAAAGTTATGGTGCCCTTATGATAACCTATGAATGTATTATTCACATTGATGTAATTATAATTTGAGTAATTAATACAAGCGATGTGAGCATATATTAAAAATCTTAGTCATTTCGGCCTTTACATTTCAGTTATAAAATTCAAAATATACTTAATAAGATCGGATCAGGATTGTTTCCATAGAATTTTATGTACAAGTGTGGAAGCCAAAATTGTATGGAAGTTTGTGTTAAAGTCTATTTTGTGAATAAGCTAAGATTAGGGTACGATGGTACTGGTATGTTCTTCGTGGACCTAAGTCCCTAAATAAAAAAAGAAAAAAAAATAATACATTAATTTGCATTAATCATCAGATCGTATTACTTCCTACGACGTAGATTAATGACTCTTTAAGAAATAAAAATAACCCGCGGGCAAAACTACTTGTTCAACTTGGTTAAGTACAATTAACATATTTTAGGATATTTCTTACATAAATTACAAACATTTTATATATATACAAAAACGACTGAATAGGTGTGCATTTGTTTTATTTCTTCTCTTTATCTGGTAAAAAAAGTATTTTTTTTCTATTTAAAGGTATTAAAGCTTAAAACTACGATTTTTATAAGCCTTACGCGTTCGGTGTCTTTTCTAAGTGGGCAAGTGTTGTGATTCCTACTTTTTTATAATTCCTTTGTACATAATAAATCGTAGGCTGAAGCTATTACTGGTTTCAGCATGAATGGGTCAGCTCGCCTGGGGTAGTACCACCCTCTCACAGAAAACTGACGTGAAGTAACAGTGCTTGTTGCGGTGCATTGTTGCGTTTCGTTCGGTCAGTGAAGACGCCGGAGGAACACCTACCCTCCCTTCCCCTCGCCCCTCCCTTCTTTCCACCCCTTAGTGCGTCCCTCATACACAGGCTGGCAACGCACTTGAGACTCTCCTGGTGTTGCAAGTGTCTATGGACGACGGTGATCACTTAACATCAGATGACCCATCTGTTCGTTTGACTTCTATGACATAAAAAAAAGTTAAAATAATAAAAGACTCGGGCGAAGCCGCAACTGTTTATAATCATTTCGCTAGTAACGATATTTGTAATTATCATATGAATAAATTAAATATCGTTGCGTGATTTCTAAATACGACCTTGAAGCCGATTACGTCACACTAGGTCATTTACTTGTAGTTGTTTACTATCATTTTTTTTTCGAACTGACTACGCTATTGCCCAAGCAAGGTCTTAACAGCTTCACCGAACTACTAAGGCGAGCGCTTAAGGCACTCGGCCGATTTTATTTGGGCAACTAGCTCAAGAGTGCACGGCACACCTCGGCTTGGCTGTTGCCTGTTACATACAAACTCGCGACCTATCTTAGCTAACCTAGCTAACTATTCATATATGTATGAGTTGTTGAAATGTATATGTGTACCAAGCATACACGCCTCAACAACCCCTCCATATATTTACTATCGGAAAATTAAAGTTTTTTCAGTTCGATACGGGAAAAAAACCTTCCACTTCCATGTGTAATCGTGTCAGAGTGCACGTGTGTGTGGGTAATCGTGTAATCGACCCAGCAAGGTCTTAACAGCTTCACCGGACTACAAGTTTTACTACGAGTTTAGTATCATTGATTACCTAATATTATTTACTACTCTACATGTATTACAAATATTCTGTACAAAATAATTGTGGTCAGAAACAGAAAATTTAATATTTAAGTAGTTTTAAATGGGGCTCCCTATGAATTTTCTTAGCAGCCTATGTGGCACAAGAAACGTTATTGGTATTTTAATATTTTCAATACACTTATATTGAACTAGCTGTGTCCGCGACTTCTTCCACGTTGAACCTTATTTAAAAAACTGTGATTAATAAAGCTATCTGAATGTACTAAGCCCATTTATTTATCTAATTTTCTTTCATACTTACGCCATGTCGTCATTAAAATTACAATAACTTTTGATAAAATAGATCGATTTTAATAAAACAAAAACTAAGTTATTCTCGAAAATATATTTTTATCTCATCTTATTATGGTTTTATTCTGAACCCAGTACTTTAGCAGTGATGCGTGTTCATACAAACAGGCATTTCTAAAAATGATTGAAATCTATTTTATTAATAATTCCTACAAAACGGCAGCAATTTTTTTCACGAAAATTGAAACAGTACAAACACTTTAGATTTACGTTTTTACTATATGTATATATCGTTATGAACCAATGATATTGTAAGTAAAAAGACGTTTTACTCATATCATTCTTACGAACCGTATAATAATACGTATATAAGGTGATTATTAATGTCTGACGAAATTTTGTTTGCACACGTCGGGGCTCCTGCAGCTTGGGATTCCCTTATGGAGAGGCCCGTATTATAATATGGTTGATGTGGTTCTTTTCTTTAATACTGTGCTTACATTATATGTATGCTAATATTACAGTCTATACTTAATCTAAATCTGAAATACGTTGATTTCAATGTAAAGTGACTTATTCTATCTTCAAAACAAAAGCATTGTTACAAATAAAAAAATAAAAAAATAGCGTTGTAACTTTTCAGTTTATTTGTCACACAAATTAAAATACGATATATGTAAAATAATTTTGGATAATTTAAAAAACAAATATTTTGAATATATAAATTAATGTCTTACAACTAAAATATTAATATAAATTATTTTTTATTGAAATATAAAAATTTCATAAAATTAAAAAAATACTTTTATGAAAGACTATAAAGTATATTGAATAATAATAAGCCATACCTTTATTTTCAAATTCACACGTCACCACTGTTGTGATAAATATGTACAAATTATATCCACAATCGAAAATAATATATTTTGAAATGTCCGCGTCTGTTCTGCGGCTTGTATAGAACTTCAATGCTTTCAAAATTCAACGAAGGCCTAAACGTGTCGTCATTAGTGGTTTAGTAGTCCTACCGGTTAAGTAGTAATATCGCACTTTGAAGGAATATGTTGTACGGAAAATTAATATTTTGCTTTAAATATTTAATAGAGAACCAAATAAATGATTCCTAAAGAGTTTTAATATACTTTTAAGAATATTTATTTGCGAAAGTAAGTCAACAACCGCGCTTCATAGAATATAAGAAGGTTTCAAGTGTGTTAACTCAAAAAAATACAGGGTCAGGTTGCGTAACTTGATATTAATTATATATGGATAAGACTTTTAAATATAATCCTTTTAAAAAGGAAATACCATATTACAAAAATAATGTAGAGGAAGAAATTATGTATTTGTTTTGTCCCTTTTTGCATCCGATCGATTTATATCGCAATAAATTTGGTAACAGAACTATGTCATTAGGAACTTGTAAGTGTTTGATCAGATTTACGCTCATATGTTAAATTAAAACTGTAGTAAAAATATTTTAATTGAATTATTTATGACAATATACGGTCAACATTTACATATTAAGCATATAAGAGCAACCAATCGTTAAGTGCAATTGCTAAATGATTTCCTAGCTGACATTGTGCACTAGAAAATCGCCTATTGCTGTTCCTTGAAGATATTTTTTTTACCGAAAGCTCGAACTCGGTCTAAGATTCAAACCCATCATGTTAATAATATTGTGTTCGAGTGAGCTTCTACCACACTATTATTACTTAAATCGCTTAATTGTTTTTTCTTCTAATTCTTTAAAATAATCCGTACTGGTCTTGTCTAGGTCATGTGAATATACATCTCGATATTAGAAAGACAATTTATAAATTGTATGGAGTTATGGCGTTTTGTAGCTTCGAGAGTTTGTTTTGGTTGTAACCGGTGCAGTGAAATAAAATGCTGAAGGTTCGATATGGACTGCTCTTTTAATACTTATGTAATACAAGTTATAATAGACACGGAGATACAAATACTGGTTCAATAAATTTAGCGTCTTAGTGTACGCTCAAATCGAGCGTCGAGGGTGGCGGGGCGTGCGGCGTTCGTTTCAAACAGGTGTATTAACGCGTAGGTGCCATGAGTGGCGCTCTTGAAAGCTGCACGCCCCGCCGAACACAGATCTACTCAGGCCGTACACTTATACTAGCGTCCCGAGTGCAAATAACAGTTCTCTGGGTAGCACGTGGGTTTATATTTTAGGCTCTTGCATATGAGTCTTTTGGACGACTCATCGGCAATGTTGCCGGTCTTATATGCTAAGACTTGTTGCATACAAGTCATATTAAAATTAAGAAAGGCGAAACACCACAGAGTTATGAGCACCTTCTATAGGTTTAGAATGTGAAAATCTTAGGCCACATAGTTATTTATTATTACACGAGATTGTAAACAAATATTAAAGCCGTATATTAAAAATATATATGTGATTGATAACGAAAAAAGGATTACAAATGTTGTTTTTTTTTTTTCGAAATGACTACGCTATTGACCCTTCAAGGTCTTAACAGCTTCACCGGACTACTAAGGCGAGTGCTTAAGGCACTCAGCCGATTTTATTTTGGCAACCAGCTCAAGGGTGCACGGCACACCTCGGCTTGGCTGTTGCCTGTTGCATGCAAAATCGCGACCTATCTTAGCTAACCTAGCTAACTATTCATATATGTATGAGTTGTTGAACCGTATATGTGTACCAAGCATATACGCCTCAACAACTCCTCCGTATATTTATTATCGGAAAATTGTGAGTTTTTCAGTTTTCGATAAGGAAAAAAGTAAACCCTTCTACTTTCATGTGTAAGCGTGTAGGCGTGCACGTGTGTGGGGGTGATCGTGTAGTGTTGTAGCGGTGATGTATATTTGTGGTTCACCGTATCGCGCAAGCAGCGCACTCAAGGGCTCTCTACCGAGGGATCGAACCTAGGCTTGAGCCGCTGCCGTGGGAGGCCTAATCGGGTAACCAATGTTGTTGATATACACAAAGTATTCAAGTATACACAAGCCATAATAAATAAAATAAATAGCAAGTGCCTTTACAACTTATTAGCAGACATATCTACAGTAAACTTTACTACATTTTTGTTTATAGGCGCACCTAATATTTCCTTTTCACAATAAAATAATTTATTGTTAAAGTGTTTTCAAAAAATATTACATTTTATGATTGTTTCCTTTATTATTTTTACAGCAGCTATCCTTGTACTAATCGTTGGAATATACTAGATGGTGCTGTCCGTATTGTGGGGTCACAAACTGTTCCGCGTACAGCTTCAGCAGAATTTGCGTACATGATCCGATAATTATAATCGTTTGGATCTAAAGGACCCGCTTGGAACATTGGCAAACGATTGCTAATAATCCAAACACTTTGATCACGGTCTTCGTCAATCTTTATGTCGTTTGGGAAAATTAATGTTTCAGGATTCATAGCTACTATTCCTTGAGTATTTTTTCGATACGGTTTTCTTATATCCCAACATCCAATACTGTCTTGTGATACCAAACCGTAAAACATTACTCCGCGACTATCTATCACAGATGCAGATGAATGGCCGTAAAGCCCTCTGCTCTCACCAACAAGATTAAATTCAGAAGAACTATCATTAACACGAGAAGGTTCACGCAGAACTGATGTCGAAACATAGAATTCTCTGTACGTTGATAGAGGGTGAAAAAATAATATACGCGATTCAACCTGATCCAGAGGACTTAGAGCTAAACCAAAAATTCCATCTGCCCATTGAAAATTTAATCCATGAAGTGTAAAATTAGATGCTAGTGGATCCGGATAGAAAAATGGATGAGAGAATCTCCAAAATCTCTGGTCTTTTTGTCTAAATACCAATAGGCCAAATCTCCATGTATCAGCTATATAAGCGTGAAGATCTGAACAGTCTTCCTTTCGAGAGTCTAGAACTATGTTTGCAAATAAAGAATCTTGGAGTACGTATTCCTCTGGAATTGGGTATCTTGCAATAAGCCTATCAGTGTATAGATCAAACACCACTATACTAGGCTGACATATTTGCTTCGGCCTGTCTTGGGAATCAATCTGTCCGGAATCTAAAACCCAGAGCCTGCCGCAAGAGTCAGCTTTCAAACGAAACACTGATGTAAGTCCAGAACAATTATTGTCATCATCTGAAATTAAGGAAATGTACGTATGTAGATAATAAATACATTTACTCTTTTTATTATAAGTACATGGGCGACCGAGCCTAGCTCGGTTCTTTAAAAAACATTTTTAAATTAAAATAAATTGTTAGGTTTGCCTTATAAAATTAACATTTTTCCACAAAATAGGTAGGTGTAGAGAGTAGAGCCACGCTGAAACTACTATTGGTTTTAGCATGAATAGCTCGGCTCGTCCGGGGTAGCACCACCCTCTCACAGAAAACAGACGTGAAGTAACAGTGGTTGCATTGTTGCGTTTCGTTCGGTCAGTGAGAACGCCGGAGACCCATTTCCCTACCCTCTCCCGTCCTTTCCCCTCTCCCTTTCTCTTCATTCCCCCAAACACAGTCTGGCAACGCACTTGCGACTACTCTGGGGTTGCTAGTGTCTATGGACGGCGGTGATCGCTTAACAACATGTGACCTGCCTGTTCGTTTGCCTGCTACATGATATAAAAAAAATACTAAAAAAATACACCTCTTCTGCTGTCACTCGGATTCCAACTGGGGTTACACGGATTTTCGAAGCAACCGATTTCCATCTGAGCTATTTTTGTTTTGACAGCGCCAGCGAAATTTACCTTTATATCCTAGCTATGTTTTTCATTGCCTAAAAACTCAGTTAAAAAAAGTTTTCTTTGATTAAAATCTGGCTGGATTGATTTATCGTCCCCGGAACTATCTATATACTAAGTTTCACGGAAATATATGACACCATTTCCGAGATCCTGAATATATACAAATATAAAAATATACAAGAATTGCTTGTTTAAAGGTTTAAAGATTTACAAATATCTGCGGATCGTTGCGTTCTTTAAATAGTAACCAATTTCGGCTCATTATTTTATTAAAATTTGGATATTAATTTTTTAATGATATTTATTCTCCGTCTACAAGATTTCAGCAGTATCTTAGTTCAGTCTAAATAGAATGTTCACTCTACATTACTTCTCTTTTACACAGTTTTATCAAAATCGGTTGGCAATGAAGGTACTTTTAAATATTTGAGTTTTTTTTTTCTCATTTATACATTTATTATTGATACATTTTATAGCCTATTGATTTGGGAATTATGTACAATTCCCGTGTACAATGTTTCATTTAAATCTATTAGTATTTAGTAAAACGAAAATTCGTTTTTTCTAAAAGTAACATTTTCATATTCCATAAATTTACGAATTGCATATACTTCCCGTGTACAAAATGCATAACCACGCTTCAAAATGTGAGAAAACACTACATTTCCCGTTTTCTTTAACAATTTATCAAAGGTATTTTTGATACTTTTAGTATAAGAATTATAAGTTTCCAGTGTATAAAATTTCATAAAGATTGTTGAAGCCATTTTTGAGTTATATATACATTATACAAACACATTGTTTTTTAAAGTCCCATTCTTGAGTAGCTTCTAACAATAGAAACCTAACATATTTAAATAAATAGAGATAGAAAGTATATAATCTTACTAAAAGCTCTGTGAAAACTCCAGTCAGGATACGGTTTCAGTGCCGGTGAAGGTAGGCCACCAGCTCGAGTTAGCGTAGCCAGTGTGGCGGGTACTCCTCGTCTCCAACTTGGCACCGTCACCCATATCCGTGACCCCCACACCTCTAGACCCAGAGGTAAGATATTTTCAGGTACAAATTTACTGAAAATTAAAATTAATTCCGCATATAACAGAATTGTTTTGGACATGTCTTATGGTAGCTTGCTAACAATAGTGCGATTTTTTTCTATACATATAATAAAAATGTAAATTACAGGTTCCTAAGAGTAAATAATATAATACATTTCACTCACTTTTATATTTTTAGGTAGTGCCATGTTGAAACTATAATTGGTTTCAGCATGAATGGGTCGGCTCGACCGAGGTTGTACCACCGTCTCACAGAAAACCGTCGTGAAGTAACAGTGCATGCATTGTTGCGTTTCGTTCGGTCAGTGAGAACGCTGAAGGCCCACATCCCCCTCCTACCCTCCCCTCCCTTTTCCCTCCCCCACCAACACAGGCTGGCAAAGCACTTGCGAGTCCTCCAGTGTTGCTGTTGTCTATGGACGGTGGTGATCACTTAACATCAGGTGACCCAACTGTTCGTTTGCCTCCTATGACATAAAAAAAAAATTAGAAATATCTGTTTATTTATATGTGTGTTTTTTGGGACACGCATCACTGTGAAAGTACTGCGTTCACGATAAAACCTCACCAAGAAAATCAGAGCATATCCTCGCGTAACATCAAGTCTTTATTTCATTAAAATCAATTAATTCTATCAAAAGTAATTGTAATTTTAATCACGACGCGACTTAAGTACGACTAGAATGTTAAATGGATTAATTAATTCAGATGATTTTATTAATCACTGTTTTTTTATATAACGTTCCACGTGGACGAAGTCGCGGATACAGCTAGTTATTAATAATTTACGAAGGTTAAAGATCAAATTCAAATTATACTTACCCTGTTGCAAGTGCCTGATTACGGTGTCTTGTCGATGGGAACTCGAAGTCAATGTGCTTCCATTTGTAGAGAGTGCTGAATGGCGGTGTGTCGTTGTCCGCTGGAACCGATTGCGGACTGGCCACACCCATCATGGCCAGCCATAATGCTAGTGCCGCAGACCGCGAATAATCTGGAAGCATTTTATATATATTATAATCTCTTGTAGAAAATGTATAAGAAGTAAAATTGCTTTATTTGCGATTAAGAGATAATTCAATACCTTAGATCAGTGATTGGCAAACTCCTATCGGCTTAGTGCCTTAAGCGCTCGCCTTAGTAGTCCGGTGAAACTATTAAGACCTTGCTAGGTCAATAGCCGTAGTTAGTTCGAGGAAAAAAAAAGATTGGCAAACTGGATTCAAAACAGTCTAATATAAACATTACAGAACTGAAATTTATTCAAAAACCTTCTAACTACATAAGTTTTGCTTTAGTAGACACAATTTTGTCGAAATAATTAGTATTAAAAGTACACAAAATACCAGGTGAAAGGTTAGACACTTGCAGTATTCTCGCATATGACGATTCATGGTCATATTTAACATATACAATAATAATATCAAAACAAACAGTAATAAACTAGCAAGAAAACCTAAGTCAAAGCTTGTTCTAAAACTTTCCAAAGTATAGCTACAAAACTAGGTGCAATGACCAGTGCGAAAGGCTACAATTGACATTCCGGACTTAATAACTTTCTCCATAATAAAACGGACAATAAACCCTTTTGTTTTGTTCCTGACGTTCCCTTGATCATTTTCATGTGTAAGTGAAATCACCCGACGGTTATTGTCACTGTACTTTAACACAGACGCGTAGAGCATTGTGTATAATTTTTGTATTTTTATAATTATTTAGGTCAAATATTGAGAACATATTTCTTAATTGACTTAGAACGAGAATCGAATGCAGAATCTCCATAAATATTGCTACTATCTAAACATTCAGTCTGTATTATGACTTTTTTTCGAACTACTAGTTGCGCTATTGATTATTGCTAATGCTTTCTAAAAATGTGCCTCTTTGTCTGTAGGTTTACATTACAATCTCTTACATGGCCAGTTAATAAATAATATTCCGTGTCTGCACTAAACACTGTGGATGAGCTACAACTAAGGAGTGCAACAGCCGTACGCGGGCCGCCTACTGTAATTTGCAGGTCTTAGATGATATTAGAGTAACAGAGCATTACAAGATGTAATTAATAACTACGCTGTTTTTGTTTCGTTACATTTATACACACTTCAGTTCATACCAGATGCAAAGAGTCATACTTTTAAGACCCGGTAAATATTTATTATAACTATATAAGTGTTGTTCTAATTTGTATATTATATCCAGGAGTTTTAAAGTTTAAATCACCTACATTCAACCTCAGCATGCTTATAATAAAGCTGACAAATATATCTGACAAATGATTATATTTAACCAATCACAGTACCTTATTTATTTACATTTATAATGCAGTGAAAGAGTTTTTGGCGGGATTTTGGTCTGCCATATACTGGAATTTATTTTTTATTCATAATTTTGTATAATTTGACTTTATATTTTGTAAAAGTGGTAGTTTTTATGTAAGACAGTTCGGGTATTGTGTATAAGTGAAGTAAATGGTAAACAATACCATGGACCATGAATTCTGAGATGCTACAAAAAACTCCTTGGAAAGCTCTAACAAGGGAGCCACCATGTTGTTCGAACATTGAAATAATAATGAGACATTTGTAATATTATTGACTATTCGACAATGACAGTAATAATCTGGTAGATTGGTTGCCAAAAATATAATTAAAAATAAAAAGCAACAGTGAAAATATCATTTAGTTTTCAAACTTCAAAAAGTGATATTCAATATTATGTTTATTTTCTTTTGGGTACTTGAACTATTTATTTGGTGTGAAAGATCTATAGGCGCGGGTAAACCTGATTTTGGCTTGGCGCGACGTGATGACGCAAAACATGTACTTTATACTATCAACGAAATACTCAAAAACATCTTTAACCCTATCGGTATAAACATAAGATTCAAATTGTTTTGTCGGCCACTCGTAACACTAGTATGTTACGCGGCATTCGGCGATGACCTAGCGCCCTTTGATAAATGCCGTCAAACACACCGCGCCTTTAAAAATAAATATTTTATTATATATAAAATGTACAGTCAATATTTAGAAACAAGTTTATAATGCTGTCTAAATATTTTCAAAATGTTATACCTGATTCCCGTCGTAATCTGTTCTTTTAGACACACAACTTATACAAAACAATTAACAAATCTATATCTTTATCATTTTATATATCATAATTATAGCAGATTCAGCATTTATACAGATATAATAAATAAAAATGTTTCTAAAATTCGTATTATAATAATTGTTATTTAATGACACTTGTTCTAAATTTATTTTGCCGTCCAATTTGGGCAATGCTTTGATGATTATCTTTTTATATTCCATAAAAAGGTGGTTTCTCGTTTCTTCTGGTTTCCTATGGACCTCTTTGCGGTTTTATTGATTGCAATTTTTGTAGTTTCTAATAACCGTTAGAAAAAGTGTAGCTAGTTATAAGATTAATGTTACTAAAACGTGAAATACGTCATCGTTGATTTGTTGTGATATCTTATGATCAATTATAGGCTAATACTGAGCATAGATATGTAAAAAAAATACGTATGTAGTTTTCTGGTTAAAATTAAGTTAATACATAATAAGTTTTATTACAATAGAATTTTTTAATTATTATGGAATTAAGCACAACATTTTACAGTTAATGTCCTATATACAGATACATATAATATATACACGATATAAACATATAAAATATTATTGGCGCTCCTATCTTAACTTTTAAATATTGCAATTTGGAAATTAAAATTGCGTACTCATTCCTTGTCACTAAATATACTAATAGATATTAATGATAAAACTTATATTTATTATATAAATAACTATAATACATATTGTAAAATTATAATAAAACTCCTAATCCAACATTGCTGCAATTCAGTAGGTACTTACTAGATAAAAATAACCAATTTTTTTTTTTCAAATAAAACTGGACACAAATTTTGTTGATATATCAAACAATAACTTGGCATATATATTAGTTTTGACTATAATTTCCACAACTGAAATCGGATATATAAAATTGGTTATATAAATTAATTATCCACTAAGGGAAATTAACTTGATATATAACTTTTAAATAAGAAATACAGAGAATTATAGAACAATAAATACTCATGAATTATTCGATTCATTGAATATTTTTGTTTTGCACACTGGTGAGATTAAGAAATAAGCATGTTGAGTAATGTGGACATGCAATAAAGGAAATGATTCATTCATTCGTGATTTTTCTGTTAACAATTTAAATCAGTGTTTTTTTTTATCGTAACCTGACAAAGTAACGATACTATGTCAGATGATTTATCCTCGGCAGTGGCTCAAGCGTAGGTCCGTTCCCTCGGTTAGGAGCCCTTGAGTGCGCTGCTCGCGCGATACACTCACACAAAATCTTACATCACTGCGACATTACACATATCAGCTCCACACACGTGCATGCATACACGCTTACACATGAAAGTGGAAGGGTTTTATTTTTTCCCCTTATCGAACTCAAATAGTTTAGAAAATTATCCGATACAAAATATATATAAAAGTTGTTGAGGTGGTATACATATATTTCAACAACTCATATATATATATATATGAATCATTAGCTTAGGTTAGCTCAGATAGGTCGCGCATTGCACGTATCAGGCAGCAGCCCAAGCCGAGGTGTGCCGTGCACTCTTGAGCTAGTTGTCAAATAAAATTGGTTGAGTGCCGCAAGCGCTCGCCTAAGTACTCCGGTGAAGCTGATAAGACCTTGCTAGGTCAATAGCATAGTCAGATCGAAAAAAAAAAATTCAGATGGTAAGAAAGGTGCACTAAGAATACAAAGGCGACAACCGACAGCTTTAAGATATTTTAGCTTTTGTTTTTTTTTTTCGGCCTACAAGTCTCCTAGTTGCAGGGTGTACACTAAATGTTCTTGGAACGCGATAAATAAATGGAATCACTGTGGAGGCATTATCACCATGTGTACAGTTGAATTTGAAATTTTGATGCAATTTATGTAAAACATTTTGTCTGTTGGTAATTTCAAATCATCAATTGTAGCAATTATGTCATTTTTCGGCAACGACCTTAAAATGTCGCATACATTTGTTCGAAGGCAGCTAAAATCTAACCGTCATGGCCGGACCTGAGGGGATGGGCCTGGGGGACCCATCATCTTATTGGACAAGTCCGGGTGACGAGGGGAGGCAGCTGGTGTGTACCCAGTCTGCCTCCCTATTAGGACGTAGCCTGGCGGCCGCCTTCCGCAGTGCGGACCGTTGGGGCGGCTATCCAAGGGAAATAGCTTAGTTTGATCTCTTGCCGACCCAACAATATGGTCTGTCGGTACACTGTGGGGTTTTAGTCCATGAGAGTCGAACATAACCCACTCTCTTCCCCGGGAGGATGGCGTATCAATAATCAATTTCTCCACGTTTAAAAAAAATGTAAAATCTAACCGTTTCCGAAATGTCTTATTATTAAAACTGAAGCTCGTTAACAAATTCTAAACGATAAGAAGTAACTGGTTTATGTTCGTCTATTTATATATAGATTAGGGCGACACAAAAAATATTTTCTTACGAGTATTAAAGAAATATTCTTTCCACTTGAAAATTTCAGTATCCTCATCATTGTAATAGTAGAAAAAAAAGTGAAATACTAAGAAAAAACGATCTTGGACGATAATGGAAAATTTGACAAATTCTGAGCAAACACTTCAATTTATTTTTTGAGTTGCCGTTTTGAGTGGGCTAAACAAACATATTTTCGTAAGACGCTTGAAAAAAAAATTTTGAAAATGTTCATTTCTTTTATATAATTTAAGATTCGAAGTTTTTATTCATGCTTCTATTCGTTATACTTCGCGTTCCTTATGTCTATGTACATTTTTGTAATAAAAATAATAATATCTATATATTCACTCAAGAAGAAAAAACTTTATATTCCTTATTTCAAGGT
This sequence comes from Antheraea mylitta, assembly GCA_014332785.1. Taxonomy (NCBI): domain Eukaryota; kingdom Metazoa; phylum Arthropoda; class Insecta; order Lepidoptera; family Saturniidae; genus Antheraea; species Antheraea mylitta. The sequence goes on from JACEII010000009.1 coordinate 8,424,258, forward strand.
CGAATTTCCATCACTAGCTGGCGACTAGTAATTATTTACTGTGAAATTTGTTTCAGTGAATTATTATACAGTTAGATTTGGAAAAGCCGATTAGCGCTTTATCAATTTCTGAATGTAAAATTCCCATTAATTGCTTTCATACTTCCTGAACTGAGGAACACTTTCTTAATTCACGCTACAATTACCCGGTATTGTAATGCTTTACAACAAATTACTCTGTAAAACTCATTAATCATAGTCAATATTTTTTTAAATTTATTATGTACATAGAGCACATACAAAATACAAGGATATTTATTAAGATTTCTAATTACCAGAAGCATAACCATTTCAACGTATCTTTCTAGAGAAATATTAAAACATTAATTCCTGTAAAGTATAACATCAAAATTAATTTTTAAATTTTGTAGGAGATATACAAGTGTGTACTGGATAACCTCGAGTATGCCTTTTAAGCATCTATACGATTCGACACAGATTACGTTCATTCGGACATCCAACACAATATTTTAAACTAAAAATAAAACAGACTTAAAAAATTTATTCTGACATAAAAGCCCCAGAACTTCTTTGAAGATAGAGTTCGGAACAAAGCCACCTAGTCTTGTGTTGTGACAAACCTACCAATATATCTATCTAATACCTTTAAACGAGCAATTCTTGTATATTCTTATATCTGTATATATTCAGGATCTCGGAAACTGCGTCATTTATTTCCGTGAAACTTAGTATGTAGGCACTTTCGGGGATGATAAGTCGATCTAGCTAGATTTTATTCATAGAAAACTTTTTTCAACTGAGTTTTCAGGCAATGAAAAAATATAACTAGAATATAAAGGTAAATTTCGCCGGCGCTGTCAAAACAAAAGTAGCTCAGATGGAAATCGGTTGGTTCGAAAAATTTTCCTTGTAAAAAAAAAAAAAATTGTGAGGCATACCTAACAGTTTATTTTAATTTAAAAATGTTTTTTAAAGAAACGAGCTAGGCTCGGTCGTCCAGGTACTCAGTCATTATACATTTATAATTCCATTTCGACGAGTTCCCTGATGTATTTTCGAAATGTAAGGTTTAATGCTAATAAAATTGAAATAGGATCTCTTTGAAAACACCCGTATTAATAAAAAATAAATGAAATCGGTTTATAAATAGCGAGACATTTTCTTTCTCCTCGATCTGACTACATTATAGACCTAGCAAGATCTTAACAGGTTAATAAACATTAAAACTTTTCTCATTATAGGATACGAAATTATTATTAGTTCGTAGAAGATAGAATATGAGCCATGGCTATCATGGTCTTGATAATATTAATGTTAATGGACATGCTACATTATGCAGCATCATCATCCTCATCAGCCTGTAAGAGTGTTTAGGGTCATAGGCATCTGCTCCAAGGAAGGTATGGGCATAATGGGCACGCTAACTTACGACGTATTGGCGATTTCAAACTGAGATTTTTTCAATTCCAATTTTTTTTACATACTACAAGAATATTTTTCAGGTTCAGGTTTCCTCACGATGTTTTCCTTCACCGTCAGTTAGCGATTTAGATTAGTAAATGTACGCAAATTTCGAAAACTTCGTTGATATATGCCAGAGTTTGAACTTGCGAACATCAGATTGATTTTCCACTGGTAAAACGGCCCGACCACCACGACTTCCATGCATTCGCACGCATTGCAGTATACCATGATGTAACAATGTAACATAGAGGCAAAAGATGTTCCTTATGTGAACATGTATGCGTTACATTGGACTTATTTGAAAACTACCCTGGCATAGAAATTTATATGAAATACTTTTCACAATATTAATAATTGATATACATATCTATATCTATTTATTTTAAACTATATATTCGCATACTTATATATTCCTAATATTTCTTACAATATTTAACTGAGCGCGTTTTATATTGCTATATTCATTGAATATTACGTCTGCGTATATTTTCTGTTATACATTTAATAAAAATGTAATGTTTAAAAGGTAGACAGCTTTTAGATTTTTGTAAAAAAAATGTTGCGGGTGTCTAAGAATAAGTAATAAAATACATTTCAATCAATTTAAGAAATGTCTGTCAGTCTGTATGAACATGCTTTACTGCTAAAATACTGCGCGTTCATGATAAAACGTTTTTTTAAAGGAAATCATAAAGCGTATCTTCGAGTAATATTTAATTTTTATTTCATTAAAATCAGGTCTATCAAAAGTAATAGGTACTTATAATAACGACGCGACTTAAGTACGAGAGAAAAGAAGATAAGTAAATAGAGTTGTTACATTCAGATGACTTTATTAATCGCTGTTCTTTTACATAAGATTTTAAGCGGACGAAGTCATGCGTACTGCTATAATAGAATAAAAACATAATTAGGAAGTCACATTGTAGTGTGTTTCGTGAACAGAATGTACATAATTCAGACATAATTACAATTAAAAAGATAAAATTGCGGTCGATAGCAATTTATATTTGATTGATGGAAGATAATGAAATATTACCATCTTCGTAACCGACAACATAGTATATACAATGAAAAGTAATATTGTTTCTTACTTACATGACGTGCTCATCGCAAAAACAAAAAAAAAAAAAAAAAAAAATAACTTATTTTATGCACAAAAGTAACATTAACATTCATCCAAGATACGGATAACATAAATCAATACTGAATTCGAACAAGGAGCGACCAGACTTTATAAGGAAATGTTTTTAAAACAATTTTTTTATGAAACGTAAAATTACAATGGAAATCATAAGAGAACAATGATGTTGTGGTATGAAATTTTACCAGTGTTTTATATAATTATGGTTTTAAAATGTAAATAACCGCGGTACAGTTATTATTTTATCGTGTATTCGTGAGAATTTTTAATCCGTTTTTAACAGTTATACACACATCAAAAAAGTCTAAGCAACATGCGTGATATTACAAATTTTATCATTTATATTAATTAATTTCTAAGTATTTACTCAAACAAAGTGCGTAGACCCAGGAACAATGGGATAAAATTATGTTTTCCGATAAGTCGCGATTCGGGTTTAAGCCTGATACAAGAAGGGTGCGAGTGTATCGTCGGCCCGGAAGTACTGAAAGGCTCAGATGCGTTCAGGAAGTTCATCCATACAGCGGCTCAACGGTTATGTTATGGGCGGGTATTATGAAGAACAGGCGAACTGAGCTCGTTTTTGTAACTGGAAACATGAATGCTGAAAATTACAGTGAGGATATTCTCAGACCTTATGTCTACCCATTTGCACAAACCTTTAGCTCCAATTTTGGGTTAATGCATGACAATGCGCGTTCACATACAGCTCGGCGAACCAGTGAATACTTTGCAACGGAGAACATCCGGGTATTGCCCTGGCCTGCATAATCGCCAGATCTCAACCCCATCGAGCACGCATGGGACATGCTCCAGAGACTTTTATTTATTTATTATTCTCGAACTGACTACGCTATTGACCTGGCAAGGTCTTTACAGCTTCACCGGACTACTAAGGCGAGCGCTTAAGGCACTCAGCCGATTTTATTTTTGGTAACTAGCTCAAGGGTGCTCGGCACACCTCGGCTTGGCCGTTACCTCGAAAAACCCGATCTGACCTAGCTAAACTATGCTAAGCTATACATGTATCCATTTTTGGATCATGCAATTAGAATTGCATGATACAAAAACACAACATGTGAATCGAACGGGAATGCTCCAGAGACGTGTTTTGAAGGACTTGGACGGAGCGACAACAACCCAACAGCTGAAGGATTGGCTACAAATCCATTGGGAGCGAATATCGCAAGATGACATAGAGCCTCATTAATTCAATGAATAATCGTTGCCGACAAGTTCTGAATAGCAGAGGAGACCATACTTTGTTTTAAATTGTTCTATTCTTTCACAATAAATACATTTTCTTTAGAAATTTCATTTTGTAAAAAAAAGTTTAGTTTCTTATGTATCTTAGTTTCTACAGTATATTCTAATATTGTTCATTTCTGTTATTAAAAGAATTTATAAAGACAACAGTTGTTATTTTTATATCATAGAACCCTAAAGATATTATTTTAAAATAAAATACAACGTTATGATGTGAAGAACCATCCTAATATTTAAATTAGTACATGTTGCTTAGACTTTTTTGATGAGTGTATAATACATAACTTATATATGTAACAATGCATTAATCCGCGTAAAATTACTATTTGAGGTATTTGTTTATATCAATTAACATAGTTTAATAACTTCAATATATTTTTGAAATTTATATGTACTTGTTTATTTGCATACATATCTATATATTAATACGTGAATCAAAAAAAATGTATCACTTTTTAACCTATTTCCCCTTAACGGGTGAACTTGAAATTTGGTATAGTTAAAGTTTATGTGGCGGAGAAGTGCAGAAAGTTATTTATTTTATATAAAATGCATTGTAAGTACATTAAATTAATTAAAATATGCACTACTCACACTACTACTCGAATTTTACACAACATATACACACATGTAAATAAAAAAGACATTTTGACATCCGTCAATAATTACAAAGTTCAAAAAAGGTTGTGAACTGTGAAGGAGGTTGCTATGATCGACTGTATGTATTTTTTAACTCTTACGTTCCAATTATCATTTTTCATCCTACATTCAACAATAATATTATAATATATAACTATTATTGTAATGTTTATTATTTGTTATGGTGAACTCACTTGAAATGATGATTTAATAAAAAAAATGAGGCAAACAATACTTTGTATAGTCAAAATAAAAATTTTGTTCATAAAACTAATCCATAACTTAGACCTCCGCGGTTACAACGTTGCAATTTAACCTCATGTAGTAACAAAAAAAAAAAATATTTTCAAAAGCTAATGGTAGTATTAAAAACATCTTTGGCTTGGATTCAACATTCGATTGTATTGTGGATCCATTACTTTTCCAAACGATGATACTGGGCATATCACTATTTCTCATAATGAACAGGCTACATTTAATTAAATATCACCTAGAAATACCACCCACCCATGGTGTCGTGTAAAATCAATTGAAAATTGTGTCATGGGTTGCGATAATTTTCTTTATTTTCGTAAAGTTATTTTTGCTTAAAGTTTGAGAGCTTTACCACGTGATTTTTGTTTCAAATTTATAATTAATTTCAATTTTCATTTACACACAGATTTTTTAAATGTTTATATAATTAAAGATCATGGCAAATAACTGAGTAGGCATGATGAAAACCTTTGATTATAGAAGTATACCCTTTCAGAAAAGAACCTAATAAAGTTCAAACTTTAAAAAATCAAATAACTATGGTCGAATGTCGACCACTGGGTGCCCACTAGTATACTTAAATTCATAATTCTATCTTTTAAATTTAACCCGTAGGATGGTTTTTAAGGCTCAGATCTCAAAATGGCGAACCGTGCTTTTAAATATCTTTACAGTTTTTTAAAATTATAATTTTACATTACATAATTTTTTATTGTTTAAGTTTTTAAAATTATATAATAAATATTTTTAATATTTATAAATAAATATTTTTTTTATCACTCACTTAAAATTATTAAAACGTATGCTGCCAACAGTGTGTTGACCAGTGGATGATAAGACCTACATTCGTTTATATGGAGTTTAAGCCCAGTTTTGGGCAGTTTCAGAGGTTAAGAAACTAATTTTTAATGGAAATTAAAACGTTTAGTTAAGTTTTAAGGGGTTAACAAAAACGTAATTGTTTTATTTAGGTATACACATGTTATATATAAAAAAATGTTTCGGAAAATCGTTCGGAAAAAGATACGAGCGAGTGAGTGAGATAGAAGACAGCAAAGATATCTTCAGAAATATAGACATAATTGACAAATTGACGCTGAATGGAGTGGTCATTTCATTACCTGGTCGTACTTGTAAGATATGTAATATAATAAAAAAAAAGGTTTGTCTCGGTTTCTACGTTAGTACAAATGTGCGCAGCTTGGGGGGGAAGCTAGCCTTTACATGGTATAAAATGATGTCACTTTCGCTGTCTGTTCCCATAGATCTTTTAAACTATTCAACGGATTATAATACAGTTTTCAGGAATATATAAAGTGATTCAACAGGAAGGTTGATACGTATAACACATATATATTAATTACAGTACAGAAAAGCCGAAAGATTCAAAAATTTGTAATGTGATCTCGTAACAAACATATTTTTGTGCGCTTTAAACGCAAACGTTGGCTAAACCTTTCGAGATAGATCAAATTAATATATTACGGAATTATTATCTTAAAAAGATTGAAAAAAACGTCCCCGAAGTTATATATTTATCTCTAAAAGATAACCCACGGTAACCATTTTTATTTTTTTACAAGTATGTATTATTTGCCAAGCTATTTTATACAAAACAGTATAATTCCATATCCGATTAACTACATTACATTAGTTGTATATGTTATGTAAATCAAAACTGTCCTTAACAGTATTTCATTAAAATGGATATTTACATTGCATTTGTGCGAAGCTGGGGCGGGTTGCTAGTATTAAATAAAAATGAATATTGGTATATCAATAGATTTAAACATTAACAGGTCATTATGAATGTTAGTGTATCTAAATATCTTTTTTATGATTAAGCTTTTTATGCTATATATTTTACCTCAGCTTGCTAAAAGATGGCGCTGCCTCGTATCAACTTTTAATTAGCCGATCTTCATGAAAATTAGTATGCGTAGATATGCGAACACAGAGAATACAACAAATAACAATAATAGTGTGCTATACGACAGCTAAAAACAGCTACTAGGACATAAAAGGAACCTGCTGTTCAAATTTCCTATTTGCAGTCTCGGTAATTTGATTATGCGATGATTTTATGCCGATGAACGCTTTTACTTTCATATAATTATTATACATTTTCATCAATTTCTTCTTTATAGAATTTATAAGTGTCCAGAAGCATGTCACAATAAAGCACAATTTACAATACATCGAGGTATATATAATGTTTTACGGGTGTGCGTGTTTTAACTGAGTAATGATCTTAGTGAACAACATATAAAAACAATTTGCATATTACTCGTGTGTTTGCATCAACAATCGAAATCATTTTGCACTGAATTAGAATTCAAATACATTATCCAGTGACAAGCATAAAATAGAACAGACCGTGGAAACAACTAATTTGTAATCCGGCCACACCACCTTTATATTGACGAATTTACAAGGTAAGTGAACTATTTTAAATCAACTTTTATATTTCTTGAAGTAAGCCGTCAATAACAAACACATTCAGGTTATATACAAGTCATAAAATAGGCATAGACTTTCATATTTAAATTTGTAAGCGTTTTATTCTTGTAGGTACAATTATTTTATATATTGAATTGTTTTGAACTACGTATATCAAAATTTAAACTCACGAACAGAATGCAATAAAATCCACTATTAATCATAATTAATTATTACATTTTCTACAAGTCTCGATTTTATTGTGTAACACATTTATCTTTTGCAGTGGGTTTATTAATATTTTATAAGCAATTGACAATATTCTCCCCAATTATCTAGTTTTTGAGTACGACGGCGTAAACTGGTACATAAGTGTAATATATTGCCCTGCGAATAAAGGTAATGCCTTACTGGAATTTCATTGTTTCATAACGATCTAAAGTATTAAATGTTGCTGTTAAACCATCATCAATTGAAACATTAATGTTAAACATACAATTATATCAAAATACTACATGAAATTTACAAAGTAAAGATAATTAACCTATTAAACATACGCTGTTATTCCAAACACGGTTTATTTATTGTTAAACTAGTCTCCGCCCGCGACTTTATTCGCGTGGAATAGTTACTTTGGGGTAACTAACACGTAGGGGAAGCTCTCAAGAGGAAAAATACCTAGATTTTTAAACATTCTTCATCGGTACTCCGCTCCTATTGGTCTTAGCGTGATTATATAACCATCCTCGATAAATCAGCTATATGACATTGAATATTTTATATCGGAACAGCAGCTCCTGAGATTAACCCTTACAACGTCACAAACTCACAACGCCACAAACTTACAAACTTTACATCTTTATAATATAAGTATAGAAGGAAATTTTCAAATCGGACCAGTAGTTCCTGTGATTATCCCCTACAACGTCACAAACTCACAAACTTTACCCAATGCCACCTCTCGACAGAGGCTCCGGGTTGCCTCCCGCGTTCGATAGCATAGATTAAGCGGAATGCCTTGCCGTAAGTTTACAGAAACAGTGTTCGCCAAACACTGATAACACTGACTCTTTCCATAACGGATTAATCGAATCAGCTGCGGACCATGTACTCGCGTCTCCTCCGGCGGATACCCTAACCGCGATCACTTTCGATGAAGTTGCAGGCGAAATCAAGCGTCTCAAGCCTAGGAAGTCCCCAGGTCCCGATGGGATCAGGAACGAGGTCCTGAAACTCCTTTCTGATCGCATCATAGCTCTATTGGTCTGCGTCTTCAATGCGGCCATGTCCCAGGGTCACTTTCCAGCCGTCTGGAAAAAGGCCGTAGTGATAGGTATTCACAAGCCCGGCAAGAAAGCTACGCTTCCCGTTAGCTATCGCCCCATTAGTCTGTTAGATACCTTAGGAAAACTTTACGAGCGGCTCCTTCTGAACCGTCTTCAATTCTCGATTACAGATTTAAAATTAATACCCCCTGAGCAGTTCGGATTTCGCGCCGAACACTCTTGCACGAATCAAGTACAACGTCTCACGGAGTACATTTTCTCTAAATTTAACGCCGATCCGAAACGTAAACCGAAACGCACAATTGCAATCTTCTTCGATATCGCCAAGGCCTTCGATAAGGTCTGGCATGGAGGGCTCATCCATAAATTATGTAAATCTCGCGTACCCGATAGGTTAATTCATATTATCCGCGATTATCTCACTGATAGGACATTCCGCTTCAGAGTGGATGGTGATCTATCGCTGCCCCACCCGATACGCTCAGGTGTGCCACAGGGCTCCATACTCGCGCCCACGCTCTTCAATCTGTTCATCAGTGACCTACCTCGGTCTCGGGGGGTCGAGGTAGGTTGTTACGCTGACGATACCGTTATTTACACATCCGGCTGGCGGTCGGACTTTCTTAGGAAGCGCATCGAAAAAGCCGTTCATACTCTCGGTGAATGGTTTCGTCGATGGCGCATAGAAGTTAATCCCGATAAGAGTGCCGCAATACTCTTCGATCCCACGAAATGCGTTAATAAATTTGAGCCCATCAGGCTATACGGAATCGATATCCCTTGGGTCGAAGAGGTCAAATATCTCGGTGTTACATTAGATAAACATTTAAAGTTCAATTCATATATAGACAGAGTGCGAAACAAAGCCGCTATGGTCTTGGGTCGCCTCCACCCGTTGCTTTGTCATAAGAGTAAGATGTCCCTCAGACACAAGCTCACTTTGTATAAGACGTGTATCCGTCCCGTGATGACATATAGCTGCCCCGTTTTTGCGCATATGTCCAAAGATAACTTTCATAAGCTGCAGGTTCTCCAAAATCGTGTTCTCGATCTCCATAGAAACCTAGAGATTCCTTCTATCTGGGAGTACGTAAAATCACTTACGATTAGTTATTTTGAAAAAGCCGCGAATCATTCCAATCCGTTAGTGGTATCCGCCGCAAACTATGAACCCGTACCTAACGCTGCGCGTTATAAAAGACGTCCGCGATGCATTTTTACTGACCCTCCTGATTTAATCACGTCAGCGAACGATCAGTACCAGCCTGTCCCTCGAAACAGAGCGTGCTCACGCCCACGCCCGCGTAACCACAGATCACGCCGCCGTGGTCTGGGGGTTAATTTCGCTCCCGCACACCCGATTAGGCCTCCCACGGCAGCGGCTCAAGCCTAGGTTCGATCCCTCGGTAGGGAGCCCTTGAGTGCGTTGCTTGCGCGATACGGTGACACACAAATATACATCACTGCTACAACACTACACGATCACCCCTACACACGTGCACGCCCTACACGCTTACACATGAAAGTGGAAGGGTTTACTTTTTTCCCTTATCGAACTGAAAAACTCTCAATTTTCCGATAATAAATATATGGAGGAGTTGTTGAGGCGTGTATGCTTGGTACACATATACGTTTCAACAACTCATACACATATGAATAGTTAGCTAGGTTAGCTGAGATAGGTCGCGATTTTGCATGCAACAGGCAACAGCCAAGCCGAGGTGTGCCGTGCACCCTTGAGCTGGTTCCCATAATGAAATCGGCTGAGTGCCTTAAGCGCTCGCCTTAGAAGTCCGGTGAAGCTGTTAAGACCTTGCTGGGTCAATAGCGTAGACATTTCGAAAAAAAAAATCACAAACTTTACCACTTTATAATATTAGTATAGATATTATATATATCGATATACGCGAAACGATCAAGTCCTCAGCAAGAGAAATACAAAAAAAAAGTGTCAAATACATCAATTTTGCAATAATTTGTAATATTATATTAATGTTTGTTCGTTGAGTATCGGTCTGAGCTATGGTTTCAGTTCTGGCTTGGTCCGACAACTTGACTTTACTTTCACCGTATTGTATTGTGTTGCTTAAGAACAGTCCTAACATGTGTTGTGAGTTTTCGCTTTCAATTTTATTGACCTAAACGTTAAAATGTAGATATTAAATTCGATTGCGAATTCCATGATCGTGCAAAAATTTGTGGAAACGTAAGAAATATTATTCAAGTTTCTCAAAATTAAATTCATATAATATGTCTAACATATATGTACTAATATAATAAAAACAAAATTTAATTTTGTAATTTGATGTCTGAGATGATATAATAGTTTATAACGGATACTTAGCGACAATTGATTATTCTCATCACGCACTAATCACGTAATAATGTATTTAAAAGCATAGTAGGAATTATATATTTTTTTACAACGTGATTTATTTACTAATTTTATAAAGACATTGACAACAGTGTACGCGGGAAGTCGGGAGTTGCTTAAAAAATGATTTTAAAACATAGTTTATCGTTATAATCTAACACAATCTCTTTTGTGAACTCACGATAAAAAATAATAGTTTAAAAAAAACAAAAAACACGCTTTTATAGAAAATAGATATTAAGAATAGTGTACATTTTTTTTAATAAACATAAACTAATAATAGTGTAAATAAAACAAAATATTTTCTTTTAAAAAAGCGTTGGGTGCTTTTTAAAATATTATTGAAATGACAATTCTTCTAGCCACATCTATTAATAAAAGATTTATAACTATTGACTTGACACCATGCATGCACCCCACGCTTTTTTACAATTCAATACCTTTTTTTATTTACACTATTATTAATTAATATTTATAAAAATTTTATACACTATTTTTAATTCAGATTTATTAAAATTTTCTGTTTTTTTAACTATAAGTTATTTCATAATTTTTAGTTTGGTTTATTTATAAAAGTGTGATTTCTTTAACTCGTTTGTAATGGAATAATCATAGCAAATTAGTGTATTGTCATAGATCCTCGATAAATCTACGAAGTTTGAATGAAATCTGACCGTTTAGAGTGGGTCAACATTGCGCCTAAAGGAGTCTGTTACAAACATATAAACATACATGTCAAGTTAGTAAAAAGCGTGTAATAATAAAAAAAGATAATGTTATCTTACCATTAGACTTATAATTTTCAGGTGGTTCGTATTTCAAACGGTTGATTTTTAATTCTTCATCATTATTCCCAGTTAAATGATCGAAATTATCACTATGAAGATTCACTCCCGAAGTATTATTCCACTCTGGTTCAAAACTGTTGAAGCGTTCATTAACGCCTTCGTACTGACTAGTTATATCGGCGAAGATCATCGACGGAGCTGACCATTGTATAAACCACTGATGCGACACTGCCATATCTAATACAACACTTTTCACTTAACTGGCCGGATTATTAAAAAAAAGAAATGTTAAAGTCCCGCCACACTGCATCGAATGCGTGAGCCGAACCACAACGTTTGCAATTGTCTGCCCGATCGATGTAATTGCATCCATTCCATATGAAAACTTACAGCCCCACTTAAACCCACAACATCCTAGATACCTTCTAAGATTACGCATCAAAACGCACTTTAGGTTACAATAAATTATAATATAACCTCAAATACGGTGAGGGAAGCGGACGAACACGTACGTAACTGAGACTAATCGGTTAAATAAATGTTCGTGTTCAAACCGTTGCTTTTTAAATAAAATGAATGTGTTCATGTAATCTAATATTTAGCTAATCATATTTGTATACGAGTTATTTCTATTTTTATTATTATAGTACGAGTATAATCCTGTAAGTTAACCATTAAAGTAGATAAAATTTACGATAATATGAACCATTTTACAATATATTTCAATTATTTCCGCTTGATAAGATTTAGTTAATTTCTAACATATTTATGCATCATATGAATAGCCAAATAGTATAATTGAAATACAATTCATTATTGATTTCATTACATTAGACAAAAGTAGAACCTGTGTACTTTTTAAAAGTTATAGTATATTTTATATGTATTTTAACCTACGTTTTGATGTAAAAAAAAAAAGAAAAAATACCAAGTTACAAAAATTTTGTTTCGAAAAATTTACTTCCGGTCTTAAATGTTTAAAAAAAAGTGTTTTCAAATTTTATTTTATTTTCAAATAGAGCCATTACTCTTCTATATAAATCGCTGCGTTTAATATTTTATTGTAAATGTGTTCAATTCGAAAAACTACTTCCAAAATATCTGAATTTCAGGTGTGACTGCTCTTTAGAAGCTCATAACTTAACAAATAAACGTGATAGAGAAAAAAAAATGTATTCACATTCACACCTACTAGAAGTCCAATTAGGCTGAACATGAACGATTTTCGGAACCTTACCTTTCTTTTGATGTCCGCTTCACGTGAAATATCCTCTTTTTGTCTGCTGCATCAACGCATTTACATGACATTAAATGGCAATGAGTGATTATTGTATATTTCGAATCTGTTGATAACAAGCACTGTCGTTATAACTTATACCTCTTTATTAATGTAATTGGCTATTTATTGTAGATGGTTATGGTTTATATGGAAGTCTGTATAAATAAAAATATCTGTTAATACTACTCTACACTAATATTAATTCTTTATTTCATTTTGTTTACCGAACATCCTCACTCGCTACCGCATTATATCTAAAATCCAAAGATGTCTAAAAGCCACATTACTTTATTATTAACAAGCTTATGTTCGTGGCTTTGCTCGCGTATGTAGATATGAACTAATCCTTTGACAAAATCCTTTTTTCTGAATAAAAAGTAACATATATCCTATTCTGTGTCCCTAAGAACATGTATTCAGAATTATAATCGTATGTAGTTGCCGTGAATAACTAGAAACAAACATACGCTTTCATAATATTAATTAGGATAGGATTATTACTTACTTTTGAGAATGCTATATGTACTAAAATAGCTAATCTCTAATTTACTGAGTTTTACATTAATCACAAATTGGCAAATTTATGATGGCTTTCAACATCAAGTTATTATTCTAGAATAAACTTTCGCGTGACGTAATCAATAAATGCACAACTAGTTGACAGTTGCAATGGCGACTGTACGTAGAATATGGTATTGTCTTACTTTTCTTTTATGCAAATAACTTGTAAATACTCGCCCACTTTTCTGCGAATTAAATAAATTTGTAATTTACAAAAATTGTAAAGCGTCAATAGAATCCAAAAAAATAAGTAGCCTAGAACGATTTACGAACGATTCCGCATCGAATACTCATAGCCCTATGCCGATACGTTTAATAATTTTTAATTAATTGAATCTCAAAATAACACTGATTTCATCATATATATCTCAATATATAGGTATATTCAATTCTAGTTGAATTCAGTAGCGTTCGCATTATCATCTAGTATTGATGTTCTTCAATATATAAACTATAAAGTAAATATACTTAACGTTGTCAAATTGTATTAATGAAACTTAGTGGTTATCTTAAAAAATAAATTGTGTAATTTTGAGTACACACAAAATTATTTCTTTTCAAGTTAATTCAGGATAACACTGCAAAATCACTTAGACACTATAACAAAATTTGAAATGCTACCGAAAATTAAAGTAAGCCAAAAATCTTTAAAAAAAGTAATATATTACTAAATATTGTTCATGGCTTTGCTCGTATTAATGTCAAATTTATTCGTACAGGAAGAATACATATTTTTTGGGTAAAAAACTACCTTTTTTGTAGTATTATTGCCAACGTGTTTGCAATATTACAAAACAATCGGTTGAATAGATTAAACGTCAAAGTGTAACAATCAAACACATTCAGGTTCATAGTGTTAATTAAGATTGTATTGGCAAAAAAAGCATAAAATGAATTATAAATAAAGCATATTACCGATTTCCATAAAAACTACGCATTTATAAAGACCACAATGAAAAATAGAAAACAGTAAATAAAATAAATTAAAAATGGCTATAAAAGATGATATTGAAACCGCCATAAAGAAAAAAATTAAAATTTTGATTTTATTTATTTTATTATTTTCTATTAAATTATTATTAAAAATCCGATGCTTACTCATAGATGATATAACAATGGTAAAATATAATAGTAATTAAAATATAATAATAGTTGCTCACGATACTACATCTCTACCTACATATTGTAAAAAAAGTCCTCTGCGACGTCTGTCTGTCTGTTCGCGACAAACTCAAGAACTTACTACATAGATTTTTAAATAGTAGATAAAGTAATTCACGAGGAAGGTTTAGGTATATAATTTGTTAATGTATTTTATTATTAACAGCTATTTTATGTAATAAAATATAGAAAAGCAAAATAGGTGCCGACCAATAAAAAATGCAGATATAAAAAAACACTCTAAATAACTCATAATTGTTTTCGTCATACTGCAGAAAAAATAACGAAGTTATAAGAAATTTTATAGTTGCCGTGATAACCTATATATAGTTATCCAATGAACGGTCACCGTGTGGCCCATGCCACTGTCACAGTATAAATAAAGACAGTACGGAAACTACCTACAAACGCTCGAAAACGGCGCGGCGCACTCACACAAACATGTACATCGATAAGAGATTTTGAAAGGAATTATATGGACAGCACTGCGAAAACCGCTTAGAGGTCTCGTCAATGTAGTAATTTAACGTAATTTGTGTACAGTACCGGTGCGAGCATTAAAAAGTAGTTTCCATACTGTCTGTTATGTGTACTGTGGCTTAGGGGCCTCGACGATACGCGTGTTGTGTAAGTGTGCCGGTACGAGTGTTTATATGGAGTTTCCGTACTGTTTTTTTATGTATACTGTGCCACGGTGGTACGCTTAACGATGCCGTTTACTTTCCCTCTCTCAATCTGTTAGTTTAGTACGAAATGCAAGTAAAATATATCGCTTTGCTAACAGCGGTGACGAGTACTTGGGCTATTTACCCATACTTCGACACACAAGATTTCATTTACAACGTGCCAAAGGTGTATAGAATTTCAATCGCTCTAGATAAATTACTGGAGTATTATGAAAGAAAGCCTTCTAAAGACCCGGAATGGTATATCGCTTTAGGTATGGCTAGAGGTTAGTAAATAGTAAGAAGTAAATCTAATTTGAATTAAGCAACGGATAAGTATATTTAATTATTTTTTTTATCTATGTATATGTATATCAGATCTATAATGTCAACAACTAGATGTTACATTGACAAAGACTCTTCCCGGGGAAAGGCACGAACTTAGCCAGTTTGCTAAACGATGAAGCAATTGCGATGTCAAATATCTAAATATTTATAGGTATATATATGGACGCCTCTTACATCAGTAATTTGTGCATGAGAAAGAACTTCAAAGAAAAACATTTATTACTTCATTGTTGATTTCTATGTTTGAAATGTAATGTCAGTTAATCCATTAAAGAGTTAATCAGTCGCAGTAATGTATCAATAAATAATAACATATCATCATTCAATATTTATTTTCTGTCACTACATTTATCTGTATTTATTTATTTACAATTGTAGATAATGCAACAATCCGATGAATAATATAATAACAATAATAGGAAGGAGTATGCTAGACTGAAAGCTAAACGCAAAACGCCTAAAACGTTTGTAATCCAGGGAAGCTATTAAGGCATTACTAGGCTAAATTATGTAACATTAAACGTTGATAAACATTAAAAAAAAATATTCGAACAAGAATAACTGAAAAAGTTATAATTAATGTTTTTTATAAAAAATAAAATATTATAAAGCATCTCCTTTATGAATGTGTGATGTTTGATATGTTGTTGATGGTGATATCAAGAACTACTGGTCCGATTTGAACAATTCTTTCAGTGTTATATATTCTTCTTCTTCTTATATTCTTATGTTATATATTTCCCATAAAACGCTAGGGGTTCTCCAGGATAACGGATTAAAATCTAGAATCTGAACACGTATTACACTTTGAAGATACTTGACACAGTGATTACTAATACTAATAGTTTACATTTAGGATACTTTTTGTCCCATAAATCGTAAGGGGTTCTCGAGGATAGCGGACGAAAGACAAAAATTTGTAGTCAATGGAATTCTTCATAGATTTTGCTAATTTTTCTTTGTGCTATATATATAGCAGACAGATTAGCAAAAATTTAAGCTATATTTCATCTCCTTATGCTACTTAAAAAAAAAAAAACAAAAAGGTATCTTTGGCTTCTGAACCGTCGTCCCCGTCATTTTTTGTTTCTTTTTCGAACTGACTACGCTATTGGCCCAGCAAATTCTTAACAGCTTCACCGGACTACAGTCATTTATTGATCAGTATAAAGTCCAGCCCATTTCAACTGAGTTGCGGCTACATGACGTATGTATGCGTAATTATCAACAACATATGAAATGTTGACAAAGTTGAAAAGTACGTGTAAACGAAACTGTACCTAATATGTTAACGAGTTTAAGGCTTATTATATGTAACGGGTTTTAGGATTACTATATAGAATATTTCTCAGATACCAACTGTGTATAAGATTGAGTCCCTGGATAGTTTGGATTCATAATTGGAAACGGTAGATGTCGCTGCAATCGGGTTTATTAAGATTTTTCGTGTTAAAAAATTCAATTGAAACCGGTGATAATCAATTTGGTGCAGACGAAGTTTCATAGGTCAGCTAGTTATTAATACGAATATTACTATTTGTGTACACAAAACGTCCAAATCGATCGCAATATTTGGCATTGTGTACTTTTTATGATAATTTAGAATGAAAAATGACACCCGGTTACGCGTATTGAACACAATATAATTTCATTAATAGTATAGTCTCTTGCTAAATTAAAAAAAATATATATATATATATATTTACTGTGCGACGTTTGTTTGGTCTGTTGATAACAACACATTTTTTAGCAACTCCAGATCATAACTGCCATTGTCGAATAGATAGTAATATTTTAAGTGCCTTGCGATAATTTATGTTCTAACAAGATGGTGGATCCCGTGTTAAAACTTTCCGGGGAGTTTTTGTGGCATCTCAGAATTCATGTTTCATGGTATTATTTCTCATCCACATCACTTGTCCACAATAACTGAACTAATATTACGTAAAATACTACCAATATGACAAAATATAGAATCAACAACAATAGAATGGAATCAATAACACAACATTATGAATAGAATATAAAATTCAGAGCATGGCAGACTAGGAATAAAAAGGGGGCTCCCTTTTTATATTCCGAAATGTCTACGCTATTGACCTAGCAAGGTCTTAACAGCTTCACCGAACTAATTCAGAGGCCAATATCTTGTAGACCGATGAAACTGTTAAGGCATTGCTAGGCCAATAGCGAAGTCACTTCGAGAAAAAAAAACAATTATAAAGAACAAATAAATATAACGAAGTTTAATACATGTACTAAGTTACGCCTATCTTAGATCCGATATCGATTTACATATCTAGAATTAACAATTTCGGTTATTATGGCATCATTTTAATTTCAGGTCAGCTCGAATATACAATAAATGAATTAGATGAATCTATACCGGTGAAGCTGAAAGAAAATTTGCAGAATGTTACCAGGCGTATGGACCGCATACGAAATAATACCAATCACATAAATTTGGTCTATCGTAGCAAAGACTATGAGTATGGTAAGTTTATAAGGTTAATTAATCTTATTGAAAATTATTCGAATTTGAAGTAATAGTGATTGCATTGTTGCGTTTCGTTCGGTAAGTGAGAGCGCCGGAGGCTCATCTCCTCTTCTTTTTTCCACGTCTTCTCTCCCTCCAAACACAGGCTGGCAACGCACTTACCACTCTTCTGGTGTTGCTAGTGTCGGCGGTGATCATTTAACATCAGGTGACCCAAGTGTTGGTTTACCACCTATGATATAAAAAAATTACAAGTAAAGACATTTGTCGGCAGGTTTTCACCAGTCCTACCACCATATTATCGTTTTATCATGATGAGTTCCTTCACCATGTCGCACCATTGCTTCAGATAATAAATTTGTGTTTAATAAATTAATTATGCCTAAATCTCAACATTTCGAATATTTAGAAGCACTCACGTTTAGCTTAGACTTCACTGAGTGCTAAAATAAAATATAATTCTTCAGATAAAAACGAATAGATTACAACTTAACAAAACGTATACTTAACCGTTAAAAGCATAATGTTCCCAATTATCTACATTCCACTTCCACTTAATTTCATTTAAAAACTAGTGTGTTCGTTTCCAAAAGTATTGTTCAAATCATACAAAATATTTTATGAGAGTTTTGGCGGGGTCTTAGTCTGTTATGTATTGGATTTATTTTTTTATTCATCATCCTGTGTCATTTGACTTTATATTTAACTATAATTTAAATGGAAAACAAAAAATCTTGCAACTAAGAGCTAAAATACATTTTGATCATTGATTATACGTTCGATTAAAATAAAATTGAAATCATTACTATCCATGCAGTAATCATAGAAATAAATCATATAAATTTGTAGAATTGTCCAATTAGAATTAATTTAAAATGTTTTGAATAAATTTGTGTAATCGTAATCAAGAAGAATTGTAGCTCGTTTGTTACAAAATTTATGCCTTTCATTAACGCTTATGTAAAATATGAGATCTATTACAAGCTCAGTTTAATAGCTTCTCCCTTCTAATAACATCATTATAGATGTGATGTGATACACGTTTTGTTGCAAAACTTTCTGTAGATCGTGCTTTAGTATCAGGGTCGGCAGCTTAATCCTGAATATCGTTAATATCTATTAGGATCTATTGTACAGTATTCTCCTTCATAATATTGCACAAGATTGTATTCATAATATTATTAATGGTTAACGTTGATTTGTAGGATATTATCTCCGGAATGATTAATCGGATTATGAAAATTCAATCAGTGATACAAAGTCACATTCATTGTTATGTTTTATTGTATTATTTAGTATACATCGTGTGCCCGGGTGGTTACTAATTATATGAATTATAACCGACTCGGCCACGCGTTGCTGTGGCTTAGCTATTGAAAAAGAAATTCGAAATCTAAATGTGACCGCTAAATATGAGATATCTATAACAGTCGGTCCTACAGTTTATGTCAACAAATTATTTAAAGCGCCATCTATTCGAGACTGATACACTTACAATTATTAAAAAATAATCAACATTGACAATTATTGAAGTTGTAATTATTAAAATATCGAGACCATTAATCGAAATATAAATTATCCTATCTCTTAAGCTGGACAAAATTATACATAAATGCCAACATTAATGAAGATCGGTCCAATAGTTTCGGAGTTCATAGAGAACAAACATCATGACACTAGATTTTTATATATTTAGATTAACATATTTTGTATTCACACGAGCCTCTATTAATTTTGTTAAATATTACAGTCTTATAACAATTCTATCACCTCTTACGGCGGAAGGATATAAAGGGTATAAATTATTTAGTATATAGAAACTAGAATGCCCGGCGGCCATCTTGACCCCTCAGGCCTCATTTGGGTCCTCTTAGGAGGGGACAACACCTGTCGAAGGAGCAGACGTCCAGTAGTATCGATTAGATAATCCCTGCTTCCCCAAGCAAAAGGTGTAAGAAGGTACCATAGAGTTTTAGTCCAGGCTGTTGCGTGCATCTATCCTTTGCTTCCCGGCGGGATGGATAGATATCCTTTAGGGATTTTCCCATGAAGGAAAAAAAGAGTCCCGGCGGCCGTTGTCCCGGTCTGGATAATAAAAAAACTTTGACAAATATACCTAAACCTTCCTCATAAATCATTTTATCTACTGTGAAAAGCCGCATGAAAATTCGTTAAATAGTTTTTGAGTTAACGCGAACAGACAGACAGACATGGCAGAGAACTTTGTTTTGAAACATGAAGTAATGATAATATTCTTTATTAATATGCCACGTGCTATAATTATAATAATAAGTAAAAGTTAAAAGCTGACTTACATGACTAACATATGAAATATATGTATGTATAAGAAAGTTTATGTAACCACGAGCGGTAGAATCTGTGTAACGTTTGATTATGGAAACATTATTATTACGCGTTCTTGTATTCTGGTCTAAAGAGTATTATTACTAACAAGTTCTGACACTAGCAGCATTTCAAAGTAGAAACCTCTTATGCACTGACTTTAGATAAGACCGCAGTATTTTTTAAGTCTATACCTAATGTTATAAAGAGTTTACCAAGAGTTTGTGAGCTTGTGAGGTTATAGGGGGTATTATTTGGATCTACTATACCGATTTTGAAAATCATTTTACTAATAGAAAGCCACGTTATTTGCGAGCATCATAGGTCATATATTACCTCGAAAAATGAAAACATTTTTTTGTGATGGATTTGCAAACTAAGTCGGAGAAAAATCGGTCGAACGAAAACGTTTCTTACGAACGCTGCCTTAACGATGATTGAGTTGGAGAGAAAAGTAGATCTTGATAATGCCTACAAAAAAGTCAACTCAGCATATGTCTAACTTTTATATTTAAGTCACACACAAACTACTCTAGTTTTTTATAAATGTTTACCGCCCACGAAGTGAGCACGTGTCAGCTAGTTGCTTATAAAAGCAATAAGCACTTAGTTTTAAATGATAATCACGTCGATTTGCTATATACTATAAAAATAAAGTTATGGTTGCAAAAATACTATAGAGGGAAGAATGACTTCTATGGTCGGGTTCTTTAGTGCTAAAACTTGAATTCATGTAATTTATAACGAATATTTGAGAAACGTAATTAAATATATTTTGTTGTCAATGCATTACCTGTATGCTTAATAACTTGTAATTCAATTAACTATCTTATATATACGATAAAATAGTATTTTTTATGTTCCAACGAGTATAAATAATGCACTAATTTCAAAGTAATTTTCATATTAATATAGAATTAAGATTGAAGAAGGATCGAAGTTGTATATTTCAGATTTCTATATAAGCTAAATAATAATAATAAAACTATACATAAATAAAAACCGCATAAGATATTTCTCACTAAGCCCCAAAAGCAATATTACGAGGTCAAAACAAAAGGTATCATGTGTGTGTTTAAATTTTGGCATATTGATATACATACTGCTTGTTGTTATTCTGAATACTTTTAACGTTAAATCTGTGACTGTAATTTACAAATACTCAACAAATGTATTTATTTAGAAGAAATCAGTTTACACAAAGTTTTTTATTATTGTGTTATATTATTCATGTAAACCACAGATTCAATTATTTTGAGAAGTTTTGAAACGTTAAAATTGTAGCATTTTCAGAAATTATTTTACAAATTTTATCTCGTGAAATTTTTCATTACTTCTATTTAATTATATTTTTAATGGATATTAGATTATTAATGAAATACATAATAATAAATACACAATTGTTTAAAATAAATTTTTTATTATTAATTTATTACAGTCGTTAAAGCAATTTTCGAAAATATGGACGTTCTGTCATCAGTTTTGGAACCCATTACACTGGGTACAATGGGAACACAGAAACCTTACAGGTTCAGTTTCGAGCAGTACGTACAAGAAGCTAGAACTAAGATGCCCAGCAGAAAAGTAGCAGGTACTAAGTTGTGTTCATCATATATTTAAACAGATTTTAAAAGAAGTTCTCAACGAGGCTGTATTTTTTTAAATGTTTGTTAAATCAAGCTAGTGATTTATAAATCGAACTTCCGTAATTTATAAATCGATTTGAAAAATCCTTTTGTTTTTAATAGAAAAGAGGTTTCGTTCTAATTGTACTAGCATTGGAATTAGCTCTTCGAATTAGCTTATGATTGAGATATTGATAGGTTCTTCAAAAACATTTTGATGTACTTTTTAAAGAAGGTTTTTGTGTAATGCGTTTTATTCTTTGTTACAATTTTGTATTTAACATATTTTTCTATGTAAATAATTCCCTATTATATAAAAGTGACTAGCAAGAAAAACATTTCCTTTATGTTTAAATTTGTATTTTCAGTGATTAACAAATTTTTTTACAAAATAATTTTTACTACTAATTAGTATTTTTACTACTGTAGGTGGTAGAGCCACGATGAAGCTATTACTAGCTTCAGTATGAATGGGTCGGTTCGCTCGGGGTAGTACCACCCTCTCACAGAAAACCGATGTGAAATAACAGTGCTTGCAGTATTGTATTTCGTTCGGTCAGTAAGAACGCGGGAGGCCCATCTCTCCTTACCTTCCCCTTCTTCTCTTCCTTCCCTCCTATCCCCCAACACAGGCTAGCAACGCACTTGCTACTCCAGTGGTGTTGCAAGTGTCTATGGACGGTGGGGTTCACTTAACATTAGGTGACTCACCTGTTCGTTTGCCTCCCTTGATATAAAAAAAAACTATAGGTAAAATTTTATTAACAACTTTTTTTTTGTTGTCTTCAAATTTAATTAAAACAAATTTAATTTGGATTCAATCAAACATTCTAAAATGGTTAATTAGCGAGCGTGCACACGATTTTTATCATCCGTGGTATTATTTTCCATTCACTTCACTTATGCACAATAAACTAACTATATTACGTAAAACACTACCAAATTTACAAAATATAGTGTCAAATAACACAAGATTATGAATAAAATATCCACTACATGACAGGCAAAA
Source organism: Antheraea mylitta (assembly GCA_014332785.1). Lineage (NCBI taxonomy): Eukaryota > Metazoa > Arthropoda > Insecta > Lepidoptera > Saturniidae > Antheraea > Antheraea mylitta. Next base: position 8,447,401 of record JACEII010000009.1, read on the forward strand.
TCCCGCCAGAAACTAGCAGACGTTATTATGAAATATTATTGTTCTGACGTGCTAGATGCCAGGATGCGTTATGCATAAAAAATGGACGAGTTACACTGTGATTTCGTTATTAACTTGGAAAGGGCAAAGTCGTATTACCTATATTTTTCTTCTATTACGTTAACATTAGAGTCATGTGCTCAAAGCGAGTCGTGACTTCAATGTGAAATCATTGCGAAATTCTACATTGATACCGTCCTTCTATGGTTGGTTCGTGCACAACTGTAGAAATGTATCAAAATAAACAATTATGTCAAACGATATGCAGTAGGTAAAATGGTACGAACATGTATCGCTGTTAACTGTTTAAATCTATGCAAGTCACGAATTCTTGTAACTTTGATATGGTTTGTCGAATGTTTGTTTAACTGAATATGTGGCGTTGTTAAATACATATTTTAGAGGTTTTTGGTGATGGAGATTATATCTCTAACCACTGTCTGTATATTAATGAATTTACTTTTATTTTTTTTACTCGAGGGTATGGAAGACAAAACAACCTTTGCGTGAGACGATTTATTTCAAACTGGAGTGCGGTACAATGCTTTGACTTAAACATAATGTCGGTCACAGGATTATGACGCTGGCGCATTGCGTACGGCGATTGGCCAATATATGTGGCCATTTTAAAAGGGGTGTGTTTTACGGGTGAATTCTTATCGCTCGTGGAGCGTTGAAACGTACTAGCCTACTATCCTATTTCTTAGGATAGTAGACTAGTTATACGCTCGCTACACCACTCCCCCGCCGAGACCGTTACTACGGGCGAAATCTGACGCGACGGCCGCTCCTCAGGATTTTGTCGGAAGGCAGATCTTGTACCTTCTTGGTTTCCTCGTTCATCTCTGGGGTATCTCGGGCGACGTAGGCTGGTTTTAGGCGATCAACCGAGATGCGTTGTTGTTTGCCTTGTATGACCACATCGAAGGTCTTCTGATCACGACGCAACACCTTGTATGGACCTAGATACGGTGCCTGTAGTGGTCTTCGAGCAGGACCCTGGCGAACAAAGACTTGGGTAGCTGTAGCCAGGTCTTCTGGAATGTAGAATGTTCTACTAGAGCTACCGTGCCAAGATGTTGGTTGCGGTGTCAGTCTGCTGACGTGTGCACGTAAACGGCTCATGATGCTGCTCAAATCCACTTGCTCTTCCGTGCTAGGTGTTATGAACTGTCCAGGTAAACGTAGTGGTTCGCCGTAGACAAGTTCTGCAGTAGATGCGTCTAAGTCTTCCTTCCACGCGCTGCGGATTCCAAGGAGAACCCAGGGTAGTACTTCGACCCAGTTGGAAGATGCGTGACAGGTGATGGCAGACTTAAGCTGGCGATGTAACCTCTCCACGAGACCGTTAGCTGCAGGGTGGTACGCTGTGGTTGTGTGGTGAGTTGCGCCAACCAACGTAGCAAGCTCCCTAAATGTGTATGATACAAACTGTCGGCCTCTATCTGTGGTAATGTGCTCCGGGCAACCGAAGCGTGAGATCCATCCGGAAACAAGGGCAGAAGTGCAGCTTTCAGCTGTTATGTCCTGGAGTGGGTATGCCTCAGGCCAACGTGTGAATCGGTCGACGATCGTGAGGCAGTACTTATAGCCAGAACATAGAGGCAAGGGTCCTATCAGGTCCAGGTGTATATGGCGAAAACGAGCAGATGGCGGTTTGAAGGCTGTGAGTGGTGCTGAAGTGTGTCTGATTATCTTACAACGTTGACATTGCTGACACTCTTTGACCCATTGTCGACAATTTTTTCGCATACCTGGCCACACGTATCGTTGCGAAACCAATTTAATGGTCGCTTTTCCTCCTGGGTGACTCAAGTTGTGCAGTGTGTCAAATAACTGCTTTCGAAACGCAGAGGTGATGTATGGACGGGGACTCTTGGTAGACACGTCACAAAAAATTGATGTTCCTGATTCTGCAGCGTTTACTTTTTCCAGTTTTAAGGCTGAACCGTTCTTTAATAAAGCTAATAGCTCCTCGTCTGTTTCTTGAGCTCTTGCTAGCAACTGGTAGTCTATAGGTGTAGTCAGGGAATTGATGCGCGAAAGGGCATCTGCAACAACGTTGTCCTTCCCTGCTACGTACCTTATGTCAGTGCTAAACTGACTAATGAAGTCCAGGTAACGAAATTGGCGTGGCGAACAATTCTCTCGACGCGAAGCAAAAGCAAATGTTAGCGGCTTGTGGTCAGTTATGATACTGAAAGGTCGTGCTTCCACCATGAATCGGAAGTGTCGTATGGCTTCATATACAGCCAACAATTCACGATCATACGGGCTGTATTTCCTCTGCGATGGGCTGAGCTTCCTTGAAAAGAATGCCAAGGGTTGCCATTCGTTATTCTTGCGCTGTTGTAATACGGCTCCTATTGCCGAATCTGAAGCATCAGTCTGGATGGATATTTCTGCTTGCGAGTCTGGATGCATTAATAGTGTGGCATCAGACAGACTACGCTTGCATGCTTCAAAAGCCTTCTGTAGTTCAGGCGTCATGTGTACTGGCTTTGAAGGTTTCGTTTTGGGTCCGGCGAGAAGTTCGTTTAAGGGTGCTTGTAAGGCAGCTGCTCTGGGGATGAATCGGCGATTGGCCAATATATGTGGCCATTTTAAAAGGGGTGTGTTTTACGGGTGAATTCTTATCGCTCGTGGAGCGTTGAAACGTACTAGCCTACTATCCTATTTCTTAGGATAGTAGACTAGTTATACGCTCGCTACAATATCAAACAGTACCTTAATATTAAGTTAATTCTAACAATTGCAGATGCTTGCATGATGCAACTATTAATTTCGGCGATGGAGGCTCAAACAACAGTTTCCGAAGGATTTTGCGAAGTCACGCCTGAATGTTCAGCGCAGTTGATTAAGGGCTCTGGCCTCGCTTTCCAACAAACTAGTCGGCTCCGAACGGGCATACTAGCTAAACTCTTCGATTGCTTAGAAGGACTTGACCTCCATGCTCACATTTATAAGCTGTGCATACAAGTTTACAAAGAGACTAAATCTCTCGAAGCCTGGAATCATCCACCAGGAACAAGGACACTGTTTATGCAACAAAGTATGTGATTTTTTGTTTGTTCTATGTGGAAATTAATGTGGTAACAGTTTGTATTGCTTACGCGAAGGATTGAGGTATACTTATCAAATTGTCTTGAAATTATGATATACTTGTTAAATTAAAACGAGCAATCATTACAACATACTAATGTATAGATATAGTACAGACATGAGCGTATCAAATGATATATTAATTTACTAGCTGACACTCGCGACTTCGTTTGTGTTGTTTATTATCTTACTAATATATCTTCTATACACAGGAAAAAAAATTGACAGTATAACTATACTTTGTTACACCACTTATCTATTTCTCCGCGGCAACAAAACATATATCGCTGAAATCTTATATTAAATGAAGGTATCAATATGTTTTTTATATAAAATTCTAGAAAGTGAATAAAAAAAAATTGAAACCTATTCAGTAGTTTTTACGTCACGCAAGCACAACGATACACCTTTATATATTCTACGAGTTTCTGAGCGCGAACTCGTCTACGTGAAATAGTTACTTTAGGTTAACGCTTACATGCAACGGAACTAGTCAAAAGGAAATAAAAAAACGATTTTGAGACATTATTCATTGGTGTTCCGCCCCTATTGGTCTTAGCGCCTCAAAAGTCTTACTGGATAAATTAGCTAACACTGAATTATTTTTTCAAATTAAAGCATTAGTTCCTAACATTAGCGCGTTCAAGCAAGGAAATTCTTCAGCCTTATAATATTAATTATTATAGATTCTATATATTTTATTAGTATATAAGAAAATATTTTCAGTTTTGTATTGTGCGTCGCAAGGCTACGGAGAGTTCATAAAACCACGCTGGATGAATAAAGTTTTGGCATGGCAGGAGCCTAAGGGTTGTTATGCTGACGATCGTCAACCGTTCTTGAAGCTTACCGGTTTTATTGGTCCAGCTACTTCATCGCCACCTAAAGAGAGAGAGGTATTCTATTTAAAACCTAATGTCTCTTCGATTATCCTACATTATTTTTTTATTAATATGACATTTCTGTACATGTTATTATCGTCTGACCACAATTTAACTTGATGTTAATCATTGGCAGTGTGTCTCAAAATTGTCACCCACTAAGCAGTAACTACATCTGCGGTGTTATTACAAAAAACTTAAATACGTATTGAATACTTGCTTTAAAAAGGTTACGTTATAAATGGACCTCGCTCGGTGAATGTTCGCCATCTTGCTCTTTTGTCTCGCTTTGGTAAGGTTAGGTTAGACGTGGGATAAAAGTATCTATCTATAGGTGCTTGTCGACAGACTTTCAGCGTAACAATTAACCAGGAAGGGATTAGAGGATTTCCTACTATCATGCTATAAAATATAGCAATTACAATTAATCAATCATATTACTGGTCCATTCATTTAATTTGATGTATGTGTTTGCGTGTTCAACCGTTTCCTAAATTTATTGCGTGTGGAAAGATAATTCTCAATTTTTTCTATATATTTACGATGATATTAAATGCGTTGCTTTGAATTTACCTTTTAATGTATTACTTTTTAAATATGCTAGTTATTCATTATTAGTATTCTTCGTTAGTTTGTTTCTTAAGCTTTTGAATCTTTACTACCCAATCGATCATCACCAAATTTTGCAATAACGTTGTCTGAGGTACAAAAGAGGGCATAGGGTACCTTTTCTTCAAAGAAGTACTGCTCCCGTGGGAGGGTAAAATGTATCCGAGCTAAGCCGCAGTCAAGACCTAGTATAATATTTAACACGTGCTCATGCTTATTTCTAATGCAAGCAACGCGTATTTTTTTTTTATATTATAGAAGGCAAACGAACAGGCGTATCATCTGATGTTAAGTGATCACAGCCGTTCATAGACACAAGCAATACCATGGGAGTCGCAAGTGCGTTACCAGCCTGTATTTGGGGATAATACAGGGATGGGATAGGCGGGAGAGGAGAGGGGCAGGGGCACAGGTGGGCCTTCGGCGCTCTTAATTACCGAATGAAACGCAACAATGTAAGCACTGTTACTTCACGTCGACCTTCTGTAAGAGGGTAGTACTACCCCGGGCAAGCCGACCCATTAATGCTGAATAGCTTCAGCGTGGCTCTACCATCTACAAAATAAGGCATGGAGTATTTCTTCTTTTATTGCTTTTCTCGTCAAGGCAATTACTTCTGCATTTAAGTAACTTGATTAATATATATATATATATATATATATATATATATATATATATATATATATATATATGTATTCCAGGAAGAGTATAGAGTGAAGAAGGCAGCCTCATCTGATGGCGGTACATGCAACTCTTTGACATCAGCCATGGCTCTTGGTTCTTTAGTTGTGTATGTTAGAGCTTTGTTGGAGACAGATCAAGCTTTCCAATATGACGTTCTTGTTTGATGTATAAATTTTGAAAGTTTGGGTAGAGTTTTTTTTTCATCCTTTTTTTTATCGTATTTTTAGCAAGCGTTGTATACTCGTATTAAAAAGCACTAACTACGTTTTGTAAGTCGCTTAGCCGAAATAAAAAGTCAAGAATTGACCGAACTGAAAGGATTCTGCAGATACAAAGTAAACTATTTGACTGATCACGTAGTATTAAAAATAATAACTAAGCCCTTCAGTTACTTCATTATATAAACTAAATTTATGATAAGGCTTAGCAAAAATATTATCAAGTACGTAAAATGTTTGAAATTCACAAATAGCATAATTCATAATACATTCAAAAATCTGTGTTTCAAAATTTTGTTTTTTTTTCTTTGTATAATTTTTTTTGTTTCATTACTTTAATATAGATTTCTATACCTTGTTATTTAAAATATGACGAGATCTACTCTCTCTTGTCTAGTCGAATATAAATTATAGAATACATAAATAGCCTCTATGTAATATATGTATAACTTTATGCATTTCCGTTACGTTGACATTTCTTTAATATGCCAAAGGTCAGCAAACAGATATATGCCTCATCTGATGGTAAATGGTTACCGTCGCCTATGGACAACTGTAATAGCTGACCTTGAAGAGCGTGTCTTTATCACAATGTACTGCTACGGAATGGCTTTTGTAATTTAGCTCCACCTGCTTTGGGAAGGAAAGAAGCCTTTCCAAGAGAACTTATCAAAGTAAAGCAGAGCATTAGCCTCTCTATGCATGGCGAGTTCTTTAATCCCCCACACCATAGACTAAACTCCCGACACCCAGCTTACGAAATTGTTGCGGAAATCGATAATATGCAATCCAGCATAGAAAGCGAATGGCTAGAATCCTGAGAAGCGTTAAAATTATGTGAGGCAAAATATGACATCGATCCACGCGTTAAATTACAGGGTTTCAAAGTGCCCCTTAGTAATTGGTGCAAATTAAATAAATTGCGTACTAGACACGGGCGGTGTGCAGAATTTAAATACCAATGCAGACTGATTGACTCACCGCGTAGTGACTGTTGCGTGAAAATGCAATAATGCAAATAGAACACATTATAAAGGAATTGGGCATTCCTAAGAAATAAAATGGTTTTCTATTGTTAGTTTTTACCGACAATGCCATAAAATGGCTGAAAGAATTAAAAATGTATGTAATTAAAAATTAAATGTCCAATAGTAACAAAAGACAACTGATTACTCTATTTAGACATACAATTAAATGAATAAACTTTACCTAAGCTATTGAGGAATAGTCCGGTGAAGCTGTAAAGGCCCTACTAGATCAAAAGTGACGTCAGTTCAAAAATTTTTTGAACATGGACTAGTTAGCTTAGTTAATTGTGATCATCAAATTGGATTATGAAAAATATATAATTAATTTATGAATACCTTCTCTTGTTCATTTTACCTCAATAATTTGTTTATATATCTATTAAACATAACAGTTCAGAACTTCCTTCTCTTGTTAATTTTACCTCAATAATTTTTTTTATACCTTTTAAACATAACAGTTCAGAACTTCCTTCTCTTATTAATTCTACCTCATTTTTTCATTTATACCTATTAAACACAACATTTCAGAACTTCCTTCTCTTGTTAATTTTACCTCAACAATTTTTTTATACCTATTAAACATAACAGTTCAGAACTTCCTTCTCTTGTTAATTTTACCTCAATGAATTTGTTTTTTTTTTATACCTATTAAACATAACAGTTCAGAACTTTTTAACGTTAAATAGATATGATGTATAAACTAAGCGTAAATGAAACCGTGTATAGATAATTATTATATTGATTACTAGCAGGTCTGGTGGACGTTATCCCGCCCTGATAATAAACAGTACTAGTAAGTGAAACTTGATTATCCACCTGGATCATCTAGTCATTCATGCTACATAGCAGGGATAGTTTCTGTGTTATATTATGAAACTTGCGGGCACGGTGGATATTATCCCGCCATGATAAACCTTGACAAAAAATATATACCAAAATCTTCCTCATAGCATCCAATAGCATTCTTCGATAAATGAGCTCTCTAACACTTACAGATTTTTTCATTTCTGACCAGTAGTTCCTGAGATTACTCTCTACAACCTCACAAAGTTTACTTCTTTATAATATTACTATAGAATAGTATAAATGAATCGATTTTTTTTAAATCATCACATAAAAAATCGTTTTAATAGTATGTCTGCTCTACTTTTAATTACATTATGCATTTAGAGAAAGTTTGATTATGGTACAAAGAAACCTCCTAATTACCGTTAAAAGTTTCCTAATGCGCGAACACAATACAGAATCGGCTGTGTTCACACGATTTGTTATCAAACTTTTAGATAATCCAGTTACAGTAACCACGATGCAAACTACATAATACAATCCGTTCCTGACCCTGTTTAAACGTGTTGTAAAAGTACTCAAGCTAACTACTTACGTATAACGCAATCGTCCTTAGTACTTACTTTTTAAACTGTAGCGTCGTTGTCCTAATTTCTTTAAAAGTATCGTAGATGCGATAGCTATCAACAGCGACATATCTCCTGTTATATTTTACCAGTATTATAAGAAGACTACATAATAAAATCATAAAGAAGTTGCGTCTATACTAGGTGCAAGGTTAGACATTCGCAGTATTCTAGAATATGGCACTATATGGTCATATTTTACACATAAGATTATTAATATGAAAACAAATGCTAATAGACAACAAAGAGAACCTTAGTAACCGTAAACTTTGTTCTAAGAATTTCAAAATTATGGATAATAACTTGAAATAAACCTAGATTAAATGACTGGTGATAAAACCTGTTAACGGCGACTCGAAACTAATAACTTTCAGCAGTAAAACGGACAATAAATCCTTTTGTTTGTTCAAATTTCGAAAAATTATCCTTCGTTAGTAGGTTGGCTTCATTTTCAGTTCACCCGTTGGTCGTTCACACTCTGCTTTAACATAGACCCTTAAAGGTAAGTATTACTTTTGTATGTAAACTAATAACTTTTGTTTCTAGATAGTTAGGTCAAATATTAAAGACCTATTTTTTTTAATTGATTTAGAACGAGACTCGAGTGCCTCTCAATATTTATGGGGACACTCTTGTCCTCCATAAATATTGCTACTGTCTAAACATTAACCTGCTATATATTGAATATTTTTTAAAAACAACAATTTCATTTTCCCATACAAACTGTTCTAGCCACTTTCCTGTCAAACTTTTGACAACGAACGTCACAATGTCCTTTCCGTACGGTAGACTCGGATCCCATTTAATTAAAGAACGTATTCAGTTAAGGGATTTAAATCGACAACATATATCCAAATTAGTCGGATCTTGCATGATCGCGTATTTAAATTTTAATATTTTGATGTTCGTCACTGTTGTTTCGTTTAGAAATGTTTGCCATTGTATTGACATATTTTGATGGCTGTTATTTTTTGGAAGGCAAATAAAAAATTCTTTATCTATACTAATATTATAAAGCTGAAGAGTTTGTTTGTTTGTTTGTTTGGTTGAACGCGCTAATCTCAAGAACTACCAGTCCGATTTGAAAGTTTCTTTGAGTGTTAAATAGCACATTTATCGAGGATGGCTATAGGCTACATATCATCACGTTAAAACCAATAGGAGCGGAGCACTAATGAAGAATTTCCCAAAATCGGGCTATTTTTAGAGCATCTGCTACGTGTCAGTGTCAGTATTATATGCGTTACCATGGTAACATGATAACATTCTATCGGAAATATTATTAGGGTTTATTTTATGTTACTGTTCAAAAGTTTATTCTTCGTTATTTTTTATTCCAAATTTTGATTATAAGTAGTACATTGCTATCGCAAACATTTTTAAAGTCTTATTTGTGCTGCTATTCTAAAAGGTTAGTAGTAATAATATTCGTCCATCAATACAGGCGAAGGAATTAATCCATACTGCCAATTCTGACGTTGTAAGTATAAACGCCAAATATTTCGTAAATTTTTATCTTCTTAATTTTCAAGACCCCAGAATACATGTGCTCCGTATTATTTTTCATTCATTTCACTTATGCACAATAAATAAACCATATTACATAAAACGCCGCCAATTTAACACAATATAGAGTCAAATAACATAAGATTATAAATAAAATACAAAATCCCCTACATGACAGATTGAAATACCGTCAAAAACTCCTCAAAAAGTTTATTGTGATATATTATGTATTATAAGAATAAAGTATGTGTATATTATATTGAAATAAAAACTTATTGATGAATACATATATCTGCAGTGCTACAAATATCAACATCTTTTTTTTTTCTGTCGATATGTCTGTTTATTTGTTCCGGGTAATCTCCGAAATGGCTGGACCTATTTGAATGTTTTTTTTTCTTAGAAATGACTACGCCATTGACCTAGCAAGGTCTTAATAGCTTCAAGCTGTTACTGTAGATGATGCTCGTGTCATACATACAAATATTTTTTAAAGAGTATTATTGTTATTTACACATCTAATAACAATTTTAAATTTATTTAATACATTCAAAAAACGCGTGCGGAGCCGCGGGTAACAGCTAGTTGAGAAATAAAGATGTAAAAACAAAATCGATATCGGTTCGTAAAATAAAAACTTCTATCATAGGTTTATTAGTGCGTGGGAAAATACCAAGGAAAAGGCGAGCTAAAATAGATCGTTGAAGTCAATGAAATGTGCTACGAGCAACCTCACGTGTAAATCGCAATGATGACCACTGGGAGACAGATAATGATAACATTCGTCTTAGTATGGCAGAATTGCGTTCTAAAGTGAATAATAATTAACTAGACAAGCTTAGAATAGAACGAGTTCGGGCAAACCAAACACAACAAAAGCGAGCAAGATTCAATGAAATCAAGCGTTACCGCAGAAGAAATGTTCCTGTGAAAAGGGAACGAGTAGCATTCCATTAGTTTCCCGGTTTCGAGCATGGAAATTATACGTCGCATGTTTGCGCGTCGGAAAACAATCATTTTGTACATATTTACACATCGCAAAAAAAGGAAAAATATTGTTTATCAGAAAACTTTAGATTGATTGACTATATAACTCAGTTTTTATTTAAATAATACGAAATGTTAGGAAGTGTCATTTAATAACAGATCGAAATTAAAATGTTATAAGAGAAGTATGTTGAATGTGAGCCAGTGTGCATGTTGATTTATGTGAAATGTATATAGTATATATATTCTTAATAAAATATATCCGACCGAAATAAACTTCAACTCAATAATTGGATTTTATTGTAGGTAAACTTTAATTTAAAAATTCCGAGTGTTATGAAAATTTTGATCGGTAGGTGACATATCGATCAATCTGACGGCGAAGGTAAAGCAGACGAGCTGTTACGACTAGGCTCGGCGGAAGCGACGGTGATGTGGTGACACCGATAAATCTGGGTGTACCAGAACACCTATCATGTTTTGCTCCTGGCTTCCTCTCATCATTTCTACTTCTTTTAGATCTTCGGGGATTATATTTAGGAATGGAAGTGCTCTATTTTGTCATCCAGTGTCTAATTTTTGTTTGCTGGAAATTTGTTCTTGAATTGATTTTTCTATAGTTTAGCACTATAAATACGTTTTATTCGGCTTAAGAATTGACCACTTTATACAAAAAAGAAATTAAGCAATCTGCGGTTATTGTTTTACATTCAGCAAAGCGTAATAATTAGTTGCAAGAACTGGGACATGTTTGTCCTGCCGCTCGATCCACATTTTGTGAAACGAGCAACTTAATAATCTTAAAACTATTTGGATTTTTTTTCCAAATACTATTAGACTCACGTCTTTTCAAAGACATTTGATATATTTTTTTATGACATTTTGTGTTGTATGACAACCTATAAAAATGGCAAAGTCTGACAATACTAATAAAAATTTTCAGCCATTTTAACGAATAAAGAGGTTTCGTTTTTTTAAGATAGGTGATACGAAGTACACCTGGTCATCTAGTAGTATAATAAAAATAGATATATCCTCTTTTAACCTTCACGTATTCTTTAAAGTCAATGTTTGACGTGAAATACAATGATTCATTTATTGTCAATTAACAAACAAGTAATTTAATTACATATCGTCCATAGTGAGTAAGTAGTGGAAAAATGTTACGTGTACTTTACAGGTCAATGTGTACCGTAGCACAAACCAAAAGATTACCTTTTTCTGTGTTTGGTAAGGTAAAACACAGTTTTTATCGTTGAAAACCTTTTAAAATACAATATAACACAATAATATTATTTTGGTCACAAAAATTACAAAATTAGTTATATTTTAATATTAGGTCTTTACGTATGAAATTGCCGTTTTGTATAAAAAATTTAAACAAATTTTTTTCATGTATTTTTTATTTGTATTAATCGAAGTAATCATCCATGGAATCAATGCATCTTTGCCAACGCAGTGGCAGTTTATTGATGTCCTTTTTAAAGAAATCAGGACGGGAGGCAACAAATTCTTCAAAGGCATTTTGTACTGCCTCTCGGGTATTGAATTTATTTCCCGCCAAGGCCAAATTCTAGAAAAAGCAGTAGTCTGTAGGCGCAAGGTCTAGTGAGTAGAGCGGATGAAGGAGAACTTCCAACCCCAGTTCTTGCATCTTGGAGACCGTCTGCTGTGCAGTATGAGGTCGCGCGTTGTCGTGCAGGAGCAGCGGAGATGAGCGATTGACCAATGCTGTTTGGAGATGCGCCAGCTTCTTCATCATTGTGTTCAGTTCTTCACAGTACACATTTGCAGTAATGCTCACCCCGTTTGGTAAGAAGCTGTAATGAAGCACACCGGCGCTGGACCACCAAACAGTGACCATCACTTTTCTAGGGGTAAGTTTTCGTTTATCCCCATGTTTAGGTGGTGAACCAGGATCCAACCAACTTGCTGAGCGCTTGCGGTTATCAAACAGAACCGATTTTTCATCGCAGGTAAAGGTACAATGCGGTTCAAAATTTCTTCATTTGTGTGTCTGTTGAGCAGTGCAAGGGACGTCTCGACGCGTACTTTACGCTAGCGATCATTGAGTTTGAGAGACACCCATTTTTCAAGGCTTTTTTACCTGCCAATATGACGCAAATGGACCAATATTGTTTTGACGCTAACGTCGAAAGCTGCTGCTAATTTAGTCATAGATTGTATATCATCAGCTTCCACAATCGCCTTTAATTCGTCATTGTCGACCAAAGTCTTAGGACGACCGCGAGGTTCATTTTTCAGGTCAAAATTCCCAGAACGGAAGCCAGCAAACCAATAACAGGTGGTGCGTTGGTTTGTAGTGTTAGCTCCGTAAACGTCGTTGATGTTGCGTGCCGCTTGTGCCGCGTTGCTGCCACGGTATTTGAAATTAGAATTCTTAGCCAAACAAAAATTATTTTGATTTGAAATACTGCAGAACGGCAATTTCATAGGTAAAGACTTACGAGTATTATATGAAAATGAATTTGCTAATGTGTATTGATATGGTTTTCTAATATTTTTCATGATTGCCTTCAGCTAACACAACACTTAAAGCTATAGTGTGCGTCTTTGCAATTGCGAAATTTGAGATTGGAAAATAATATTTTGTAATTTTTCTATGTCATAGAAGGCAAACGAACTGGTGGCTCACCTGATGTTAAGTGATCACCAACGTCCATAGACATCAGCAACACCAGAGAAGTCGCAAGTGCGTTTCCAGACTGTCTTGGTGGGGAAAGGGGAGGGAGGGAAGTTTGAGGGGGTGGGAGGGAAAGGGGTGGAGGGAAAGGGGTGGAGGGAAGGGAGAAGGGTGAGGTGGGCCTCCGGCACTCTCACTAACCGAACGAAACGCAAAAATGCTAACACTGTTACTTCACGTCGGTTTTCTGTGAGAGCCATTCATGATGAAACGAGTTGTAGCCTCAGCGTAGCTCTATCACCTGCTAATTACTTTTTTACATACAGTAATAATAATTTTGGTTACTGGACTACAAGTAACAAAAATTTTTTAATTATATTTTACCTTTTTTTTTCTATAAAAACAGGTGTGGAAGGGCGATATGTCTCAGCTCTTTACAATGCAGCTTTAAAGATGAACCAAATAGATCAAGTAGAGGATTCTTTCCGTGCTTTAAGAAAAGAGCTCTTAAAGCCTAAAGTTGTCGATTTTATTGAAACCAGTATGATCTCGTCAGCAGCTAAGGCAAAACTACTTATGGAAATAGCAAAAGATAGCGGTAAATAGTTTATATTAATGTATAACTTTGTAAAAGATTCAATTTATTGATTTAATTTACAAAACAGGTGTTCTGAATTTTGTTGTTTTATAACTATTTGCTATCTCAGATCTTTGTCGTCTACAGATCAAGATGTTTATTTTATTACATAAAGAATATTTTCTAAGACTCTTTTTTTACTTTATTAGCAATAGACCGTCCATTTCGAAGATACGTCAAGTTTTAAAAGTGGTAGAGTCAAGATGAAACTATAACTGGTTTCGGCATGAATGGATCAGCTCACCGGGGGTACTACCACCCGACACCCGACCCAACAGAAAACCGACGTAAAGTAACAGTGCTTGCATTGTTGCGTTTTGTTCGATTAGTGAGAGTGCCGGAGGACCACCTCCCCTCCCCTCACTCTTTCTTCCTCCTCTCCCCCTTATCCATTCCCTCCTCCTCGCCAACAAAGGCAGGCAACGCACTTGCGACTCCAGTGGTGTTGCATGTGTCTATGGACAGCGATGATCACTTAACATCAGATGACCCACCTGTTCGTTTGCCTCCTATGACATAAAAAAATCTCCTCAAAATTGAATACAGATACATAGTGACTGAGCCACTGAGATATTGTTAGGTTTATGACAATTCGAAACTATATAGCTGCCTAACTGTGGTCGAGGACATACTGCTGCATTTTTAATCTGTATCACTTTACAAAACGAAGTCCTATGCCACATCTGTTCGTTTGTCTGTTCGCAATAAACTCAATAACTATTGAATAATTTTTCATGCGAATTTCACCAATAGATAAAGTGATTCAGGAGGAAGATTTAGGTATATAATTTGTCAAGGATTTTTTTTTTTCTATTAAGGCGGAACAACGTTCGCCGAGCCCTCTAGTCATTACTATTATTAATTGAGCGTTCATAAAACATTCAAAATTCATATTCACAATTTTAAATCTTAATGTTTTTTATCGAATAAAACAAGTAATTATTGCTATAAAAATACAGGAATGCCTGATGCAGCTTCTAATTTCCTTGGAATAGTGGCAGAAAATGGACGTTTAAAATTGCTACGACGTATGATCAATATGTTTCTTGCTGTAATGGTGGCACATAGAAATGAAGCGTTGTGCGAAGTTATCACCGCAACTCCTCTGGACGAAAGTACACGAAAAGCTTTAATGGACGCCTTAAAGAAGTTCGTAAAGTCAGGCAAAAATATTCAGCTTACCGAAAAAGTGGACGCTTCTATAATAGGAGGTATGGTTGTTGGTATTGAAGACAAGCACATTGATATGAGCATTGCAAAAAAAATACAAATGTACAGTAATATAATAAAACAATCCGTTTAATAAATACAAATATAAACAATTAATTTATCTATTTTCTTCTATACATATAATAAGAATGTAAGTTTAATGTATATGTACTCTTTAGAATTTTACACGTATCACTGCTAAAGTGAATGCAGTACATTCACGATAAAACCTTACAAAGAAAATCATAAAACATATACATCCTCGAGTAACATTTAGTCTTAATTTAATTTAAATCTGTTTTCTCAAATGCAATTGTAATTTTATTGACGACGTGACTTACATACGTACGAGAGAAAAGAGATAAGTACATGGACTTATTACAGTCAGATGATTTTAGTAGGCACTGTTTGCGTGGTCGTGGTCAAAATTGCAGGCACAGCTATTCTGTACATATAATAAAAATAAAGTATTCGTATATACTATCAAAATACTTTTTACTGATTGGATATCAATATAAACAAGCTTCTGATAAGAAAAATATAATTTATGAAGTTTTTGTCGGTCTCTCTATCTATCTCTTTGTTTGTGCAGGTTAATCTCCGATATGGCTGAAATGATTTTAAACGGAATTTTACTGGCAGACAGCCCAAATTATAGCGGGTGATATAGGCCATTTTAGCCCACGACTTTGTCCGTAGTGCGATCTCCTAAACGGTTGGATGGATTTTCTTGGAACTTTTACTGGTACATAGCTGATCTTATAAAGAGTAACATAAGCTATTTTATTTTTAATACTAACTGTTACTTGAGACTTCATCCATGTGGAATTTAGCAAACATATTTTATTTATAGTAAAAGTGTGTGTGAGACGTACGCGTTACTGGACTTCCATTTGACGGCCATTTTGTTTTATTTACCGCGCTTAGTAACCATAGTAACGTATAAAAATATTACACCGAGTTCAGTGAGCACTATTGTAATTGTGGAATATTAAAAACTCCTTACACGTATATGTATATAGAGTTGTGTATCTTAATTTATATTAATGCAAAATTTCAAGATTTCAACTCAATCTGTAGTATTGATAAGAAAAATAAAAATGAGTTTCTTGTTCAAAATTCAACATTATATCTAATAGTAATGTTGAAGATAGAAGAGGTATTACTAATACATTAAATCATAAACGTATCACCCTAAAAGTCCGTAATACAATTCTTACGGAACACATAAGCGATTACTTTTTGTATAATTATATTGACTATAAGGGCACATAATTTATAGTTTGAAATTTTCATTACTTTTTTATATAGTGTAAGTAAGCACTGAGGTAGTTAAGTAGTTTGTTAAAGTTCCAAATAGGTTGCTGATGTTAAATCCTATTCGGCACACTGTTCATATTTTCATATGTAATGTACATGTTACATGTTACAGTTGGTGGCGTGCGTGTCGTACTTAAAAATGTTAAATTACAGAATTTTTGTGCGTTTACACAATTTTACATTTCTGTAATATAATTAAAAACAAAAACACGTAAAAAATTAAATATAACAGTGAACTTTAATTATCGAATAAATGTTTAAAATAAATAATAACTATTGAAACAAGATGATAACACCGTATTTGTACATATTATGTTTTAGGCATGTATATTTTATCAGATATAACATTTGCATAGTGTCCGGCGTTCTGATTTTTCTGTGAAATATTACAAGGTGAATTCTCCAAAAGGACAGAAACCCGTTCCGCGTGAACTCTGTAGTTTATTCTATCTGAACTGAGACTTCCAGTCATTACTCTTTGGAAACTGGATGTGAGTACCCAAAGCTCTTGTTCCCCTTTAAGATTGTTTACGATTTTAACACCGCTAGCGAACTGAAGGGTTTCTTGATCAAACGCAACTCTATGAAAGTTTCGGGGTGAATATTCTGTCGCAGAGTTCCAACACCATATACTAGGTGGGTCCATAAGCCCGAAGAACATAATACCATTACGATCCATTGCTTCCGCCGCGGACTGATTTGGTCGTTCTCCTGGAAATACCTGTAAACGAAATAAAATAAGTTATTAACTAGATATTACCCATTATTTTATTGGCATATTTTTTTAATGTTATAGTAGACAAACGAACAGGCGGGTCAGCTGACGTTAAGTGATTACCGCCGTCCATAGACACTTGCAACACCAGGGGAGTCACGAGTGCGTTGCCGGCCTGTGCCGGGGAAGGGGTATGGGGAGGGCGAGGGCAGAGCATAGGGAAGGTGAGCCTTCGGCGCTTTTACTGACCGAACGAAGCACAACAATGCAAGCACTGTTACTTCACGTCGGTTTTCTGTGAAAGGGTGGTACTACCCCGGGTGAGCCTACCCATTTCATGCTAAAACCAGTAATGGCTTCGGGAGGTCCATGTCCCCTTCGCTCTCCCTTCCCATCCCCTCAATTATATTCTATGGACGGGGTAACATCTTAACATCCGGAGACCCGCCTGTTCCTTTGCCTCCTATAATATAAAAAAAAATTGCACATCAGTCAAATAGCTTATCCAGTGGACTTCATTTGTTTGTAATATTAATATACTTTTCACTAATTAAATTAATCTATTTGTTAAATTTAAAGTATATATTTCGTTACTGGGTTTATTAAAATTAGTATTAAATAAAATTATTACTGTGACATCTTTAGACTCCAGTGCGTGT
The DNA here is from genome assembly GCA_014332785.1 of Antheraea mylitta. Classification (NCBI taxonomy): domain Eukaryota; kingdom Metazoa; phylum Arthropoda; class Insecta; order Lepidoptera; family Saturniidae; genus Antheraea; species Antheraea mylitta. The sequence goes on from JACEII010000009.1 coordinate 8,465,051, forward strand.
ACGCTGTTGCTAGTATAGTTTCTCAAGAGATCAGTCCGCACCACGTTCTCCGTTGTAGAAGCTAAGCTATGGAAGTAGAGGTAGCGAGGATACCCTGCTCGATAGGGACTCAGTGCCATACCAAAAATTCCATCCATTAGGTCGAAACTTTCACCTGGAATATTTATTATTTGATTTACAGTATTAAATTAATTGTAATAGTTACAATTATTTACCGTTAGGGGAATGGTCATCTTTTTAATGTAACATTTGTATATATATACTGATACGCTGATACTGATAACTGACTACGCTATTGACCTAGCAAGGTCTTAACAGCTTCACCGAACTACTAAGGCGAGCGCTTAAGGCACTCAGCCGATTTTATTTGGGCAACTAGCTCAAGGGTGCGCGACACACCTCGGCTTGGCTGTTGCCTGTTACATGCAAACTCGCGACCTAACTTAGCTAACCTAGCTAACTATACATATATGTTTGAATTGTTGAGACGCATATGTGTACCAAGCATACACGTCTCAACAACCCCTCCATGTATTTTTTTTTATCGGAAAATTAGAGTTTTTTAAGTTCATTAAGGGGAAAAAAAACTCTTCCACTTCCATGTGTAAGCGTATAAGCGTGCACGTGTGTGGGGGTGATCGTGTAGTGTTGTAGCAGTGATGCAATTTTTTTTTTGTGTCACTGTATCGCGCGAGCAGCGCACTCAAGGGCTCCACACCGAGGGAACGGACCTAGGAACATTTGTATATAAAAATTGTATATACCCTCATTTATACTAATCTTCACTAATATTATAAAGAGGTAAAGTTTGTGAGTAATCCGATTTCAAAAATTTCTTTCAATGTTATATAATTCGTTTATCGAGGATGGTGATAGGCTATATATCATCACGCTAAGATCAATAAGAGTGGAGCACTAATGAAGAATGTTTAAAAATGGGGTTTTTTTTCCTCTTGAGAGCTTCCGCTGCGTGTTAGCGTTAGCCCAAAGTATTTATTCCACGCGAAGGAAGTCGCGGGCAGAGGCTAGTACATAATATAAAAATTCAACTAGGCGATGGCGCGGTGTGTTTGGCGATATTTATCAAAGGGCGCTAGGTTGTCGGCGCGTGCCACGTAACACTAGCAGAACAAGTGACCTACAAGATTGTGTTGCAAATGTTTTTGAATACTTCGTTAATAGCGCAATGTTCGTGTTTTGCCACGCCACCAATCAGGTATACCCTTCGCCTGTACATGTTTCACATTAAAAATAATAAGACGAATTGGTAACAGTGATGCGTTTACAACATTACCTATTTGTAAAATAGAGTCTCGATTGAATATCTATATCTATATCTATATACTATAATAAAACTGTAACAAGTCGAAATCTGTACATTAAATATTTTTTGAAAATTTTAATCAGGGTAGACTATGTTATCGATATAGAAGCCAAAAATAATCTTTTTACAATTTTTGTCTGTCTGTCTTTCTGTCTGTCTGTCTGTCTGTCTGTCTGTCTGTCTGTCTGTCTGTCTGTCCCTATGCACACGCATCACTCTGAAAGTACAGAACCAATCTTGACGAAACTTGACATAGTGATACCTAATATAACGAGATTACATCAAATGTACTTTTTGTCCCATAAAACTCAAAGGGTTCTTCAGGATAAACGATTAAAGTCTAGAATCTAAACCCGTATTACTCTGAAAATACTGAACCAATTTTAACGAAACTTAACACAGTGATAACTGATATTACAAGGCTACATCCAGGATAGTTTTTGTCCCATAAAACGCAAGGGGTTCTCCAGGATAACGAAAAGTAAAAATTTGTAGTTAACGTAACTAGACTTTTTTGCGACACCTTAGTACAAGAGCCGGCAACGTTGGAAGAACAAGAATTTTAGAGTACCTGATTCTTTAATATATGAATATATATTTTTTTGTATCATAAGAGGCAAACGACAGGTCGGTCACGTGATGTTTAGTGACCACTACCGTCTATAGACACTAGCAACACCAGGAGATTTGCAAGTGCGTTCCCAACCTGTATATGGGGGAGGATAAGGGAAGGGAAAGAAGGAAAGGGCAAGAGAGGTAGGCCTCCGGAACTCTCACTGACCGAACGAAACACTACAATGCAAGCACTGTTATGTCACGTCGGTTTTCTGTGAGAGGGCAGTATTAGCCCGAACGAGCCGACCCATTCATGCTGAAACCAGTAATAGCTTCAGCGTGGCTCTACCACCTACAGAAATTATCAATATATCAATAGACAGAATTTAGGACACTTGGTAGCGGGTTAACGTTATAGTTTTAATAGGCATTTTGATTTAATTAATTTTAATTTATGATTAATCAATAATAGGTTTAGAAACATTTTTTTCAGTAACTTTTAAAGGCAATTAAACAGTCAGACACATTTAATAAACAATCATATATATACCCGCTGATATATTTTATAAATAAAAAAAGAATGTGGTGTCGTGGGACACCAGGTAGAAACGAAGTTCCTTCGGCTAATGTAGAATCGACATTATTTGCAAAAAAAAAAAAAAAATCGTGCTCAATTTTATGTAGTCGTAATTCAAATTATCAATTAAAATAACAAAATATGTCTCTTTATTTTTGTTTGACAACATAAAATTACATAGAAATCGAAATAATAACAAAAAAAGGAGAAAGGGAAAGGTATTATACACTACACTCTTGTGTATACGACTGTCGCGCCTACGCACGTCTCATTTAACTGTTTTATTCCATGCACTTTTCGTTACGGTTTTACTATCACATTTTTTTCAGTTCGGTCGCGCAAAATCCCTATCTCCTCCAAGCCTTTTTTTTTTTTTTTTTTTTTTTATAGAGGGGAAAATCCTGCTTGGGATACGCCTCACGTTGTCGGGGGACAACGTGAGGGTTATGTCGGACTCCTACCGACTAAAAACCCCTCTGCCGCTCAGCGCGTAAGTGTGGACCAGGATGCGGGTGCACGACTAGCATTCCTCCACTATCCTGGCCACGCGCTTAGGTACCCGCAAGACGGTAATACGGGACCCTCCTCTCGGGAAGAGAGATGTCTCTCCCCAGGCTTCTCTGTTGAAGCGGCGGCTGAGACCGTGCTTCACGTCTCGGGCCTTCTCTTCACGGCGACGGACGCCCCCGCATCGGCCGCCAGAAGGCGTGTTATGGAGGCATTAGGTGGAAATGGCCACCTCCCCTCCTTCGACGCCCTGTTCTCCTACGGCGTGCCACAGGAGCCTCAGGGTTCATTTCCCTCTCTCTTTCGGCCTCTTCCTTCTGCCGAAAGATCTCTTCACAAAAGGCGACGACAGCGCGCCATGATCTCTCACTGTCGACCATAGCAAGTAACAGATTCGGCAGGGAGAGATCACAATCTACCACTGCCGTCAGCTCACTCCGTTGGTTGGCCCACGCTGGACACTCTTTCAAAGTGTGAAGCGGGGAATCAACTACACCAGTGTCACAATGGTGACAGTTTGGCGTCACCTCCCTTCCGGCTATCTGGTGCAGATACTTGCCGAAACAGCCGTGACCGGTGAGCATCTGCACCAGACGGAAGGTGAGCACACCGTGCGGTCTCTCCAGCCAATCCACCAAGATCGGGCGAATCGCTCCAACAGTCCACAATCCAGCACTTGCCGACTCTAAGCAGTCTCTGCAGGTCAGCGTCACTACATGCTGCCAGAAGCCTCTTTGCGCCTCCAGCTCTCTGGGTGCGATGCGTTCACCCTGAGCCAATTTCTCGGCACGCCATTGGTAAAGTGCCGCTTGGGCACGGCCAACCAGATGCCAGGGCGGAGAGCCCGCCAGAACGCACGCCGCCTCATACGACACCGTACGGTATCCCCGTATGACCCTGACAGCCATTACTCTGTGAATTCTACGCAGAACAGCAGCATTGTCGGCGGTCAAGGCCTCATGCCAGATTGGGGCACCGTACAGTGCCATAGATTTCACCACGCCGAGATACAATGACCGGCAACCAGCGCTCGCTCCACTCAGGTTGGGCAGAAGGCTTGCCAGAGCGGAGGCGCTCCGCATAACTTTGATGGAAGCATCGAGTATCAAGCCCAAATATTTTAGCGTGGGCCGGACTTGGATTCGTACTCCTCCTACGGTCAGGTGAGTGTCAAGAGGAGGCGCTCTGCGAGGCCCATGGAAGCATATGGCCTCCGTCTTACCGAGGGCTACCTCCAGTCCCAACATCCTTATCCTTGACACCACCAGTGCCACGCTGGCGGTCGCTAAACGCACAGCTTCTCTGATGTTGTCTCCTCTGGACGTTACGAGCGTGTCGTCTGCATAACACGTTAATGATGCGCCGGGCAAGAGGGCACCTCGCAGCACCCAGTCGTACCCGATGTTCCACAGGAGCGGGCCGAGCACCGACCCCTGTGGAACACCGCACGACATTTCCCTCTGGTGGGTGCTGGAGTCTTGTCCAACACACATAACCCACCTGTCTTCCAGATATGACCCGACTAAATTGCACAGGTATTGGGGCACTCTATGGTACCTCAACCCTTCCCTGATGCATTCCCAGGGTAGGGTGTTGAAAGCGTTGGCTATGTCAAGAGACACAGCCAACAGCACCCCACCCCGGGAGACCGCTTCCTCCGAGAGGGCCTTAACGCGAAGGATCGCGTCGATCGTTGAACGACCCTCCCGGAAGCCAAACTGCACAGGTGAAAGGTCGGGCCCCATGTGAGTCATGTGGCATCTCCTCCAAGCCTGCCGTAAGGAACTTCGTTTCAATAATAAATTACAAACCAATTATTTTTTTCCATAACACAGAACAAATTTCATTTTATTAAACATTATTGAATATACAACGATAAACGTAAACGTATGACTTGGGATTGACGCCATCTTAAATATATACGTCGTCGACCATCAGACTATACGAAACCAAAATACCTTGGGCCAGCGAGGTGAAATATCTCGGTGACACTTTAAATAAACACTTAAATTTCGATTCACACACAGAAAGAGTGTGAAACAAAGCCGTATGCTCTTGGGTCGTTTCTATCATTTGCTTTGTCATAAGAGAAAAATGACCCCCAGACATAAACTCACTTTATATAAAACTTGCATCCGTCCGATTATGACGTAAAGTTGTTCGGTCTTTGCACATTCGCAAAATCGTATTCAAAAGTGGCAGGTTCTCCAGAACCGAGCCATACGTAAAATCACCGGTGCCCCATGGTACGTCCGGAATAAGGATCTCCACAGGAGCTGGAGATGCCTTCTGTCTGGGCGTATATAAAATCACTCACACGTAGTTATTTCGAAAAAGCCGCGAATCATCCTAGCCCGTTAGTGGTATCCCCCGCGAACGATGAACCCGTACCCAACGCTGCGCAGTATAGAAGACGACCGCGACACATTTTTACCGACCCTCCTGATTCAATCACGTCAGCGAACGATCAATACCAGCCTGTTTCTTCAAACAGAGCGTGTTCTCGCCCACACCCGCATAACCGCAGATCACGCCGTCGTGGTCTGGGAGTAAATTTCGCTTCCGCACACTAAATTAGGCCCTCCTCGGCAACGGCTCAAGCCTAGATCTGTTCCCTCGGCGTGGAGCCCTTGAGTAAGCTGCTCACACAATACAGTGACACAAGAGTTCTACCCCTATTTTACGTTATCCTATCCTATCCTATATAGTTTAGAGGATTTTTTCCTACACAAAATACATATAGGAGTTGTTGAGGCACGCATGCTTGGTACACATGCATGTTTCAATAACTTATATACGTATATAAGTTACCGTACTACTAAGGCGAGCGCTTAAGGCACTCAGCCGGTTTTATTTTGGCAACCAGCTCAAGTGTGCACGGCACACCTCGGCTTGGCTGTTGCCTGTTGCATGCAAAATCGCGACCTATCTTAACTAACCTAACTAACTATTCATATATGTATGAGTTGTTGAAACGTATAAGTGTACCAAGCATACACGCCTCAAGAACTCCTGCATATATTTATTATCAGAAAATTGATAGTTTTTCAGTTCCATAAGGGAAAAAAGTAAACCCTTCCACTTTCATGTGTAAGCGTGTAGGCGTGCACGTGTGGGAGGTGATCGTGTAGTGTTGTAGCAGTGATGTATATTTGTGTGTCACGGTATCGCGCAAGCAACGCACTCAAGGGATCCCTACCGAGGGATTGAACCTGATGTATAAAACTGGCTTGGTTTGAAGGTGATAGGTACTATGTTGTGAGTGGTATAGAGATTATTTATAAAAATATATTGGAAATATATTTCAAATACGTTTTCAAAACAGTTTATAACTCTTAGACAATAGTTTCAAGCATGTGACATTTGACGCTTTCGGCGCGGTGTTTGACGCTTCGATACGGTGTTCATATATTTTTCTTTACTACAATGGAGTATAAAAAGGTTTAATACAAGTTGAAGATAGTTATGATAAAGTAAGTGGTAGAGATGTTTATTCAGTTTTATGTAGGTTAGTTTTTATTTTAATTGATCCTGGTACATGACGCTACGAACGAGTACTAGGCTTATTTAAAAAAAAAAAAAAAAACATGTAATCTGGGTATATGTTTGAGTGAATCCGTGAATAGTTTGGATTCACAACTGGAAATGGTAGTTGTGGCTGCAATCGGGTATCAGTTTTATTTGCGGGGTGGTAGGGCTTTATAGACTGACTGGGTCACAACCACCATGTACATGGCGAAAAAATCCGCAATAGTGACTCGCTTCTACGCGTCGCGTTTCGGGATCAGCCTGTGCATATCCAGCTTTCTGTAGGCCGGCATGATGGTGGCAAGCAGCGATGTATAGTGTGTCACTCGGTGGTCGCTATTGTTTTTGGATTATTCTATGGTTACCATCAGGCATAGTGCAGGCATTTTGCCGTGCTACGATAAAAAAAAAAACAATTTTTTTCGCGTGATAAGCAATTTGGTGCAAACGAAGTTGCACGGGTCAACTAGTCGTTAATAAATTTCTTACTTACCATCAATAGTGAAAGAACCTCTTGAAGGATATGGGTAAAAATACTTGTGAGTTAGACGCCATGATCGATCGTTAGCTACGTCCACGACAAGCATACCAAATCCTGATACGTCAGCAACATACACGAATGTATCGGAACAATCTCCTGGAGTTAGCGATCTTACGTCTACCACCTGAAATGGAGTATAAATTATTAGATTTTATTCGATATTAGTTGTACCCGCGACTTCGTCCGCTTCGTCCTGATGTACAAAACAATGGCAAACAAAGTAAAATTGTATTAAAATGTATTAAGTCTAATTACTATGTACTGAACTCTTGTACCCCTCCTCGGCAGCGGCTCAAGCCTATATCTGTTCCCTCGGCGTGGAGCCCTTGAGGAGACGGCTCCGTCGTCACCGCGTTCGAGGTCATCCGCGAGCCCGTGCTCCGAGCTACGCGACGATGCGCAAGTCCAGCGCTCCTTCGTCCGCTCCGCCTTCTGCGTCGAGCCGACGATCCAAAAAAGGTCCTTTTCAGGGCCAATCAGACCGCCACCCGACGACCCCTAGCCAGCCTACGGATCCCGCCGCCTCCACTACACAGACCACCGCTTCGCCTACCGGACTCCGCACCACCGTGCCTGCTCCCCGAACGTCGACTACGGATGCGCGTCAGCCGCCGGCCGGAGGGGCGTCCGCTGCGACGGAAGCGTACGAGAGTGATATCCTCACTCTCGCCCAGCTAATTTTAGCTGGGGCTCTGTCGCAGGGGATGCTCCGCTGGATGGCGCTGTTCCTGCGCGTCCAGGAAGCCGCAGCAGAGGGAAAGCCTCCTTCCCCGGCTGATTCAGCCGCGCTCGCAAGCGCAAACCGCGGTATGCTCGCGCCGCCCGCGTACTCCGACGCGCCGACTAGCCCGCTCGGTCGAGCGCTGCGCCGCAAGCGCAGCGAACCCGAAGCTGGGCCCGTGCCCGATCGCACGCCAGCAGCTCCAGTATCACCAGAAGCACCACCACCAGCAACGAAGAAAGCCTGCATCACACCACTCGCGCAGATGTCACAGACTCGCGCGAAACCCGAAACTCCAGCAGCGCCGGTGCGCGCACCCGCACCCGCCCCCGCTCCGCGGCGAAAGGTTGTCCGCGAGCAACATACTTACGCGTCGATCGCGGCGCCTCTTGCGCGCGATCCGCGTACTACATCGGTCGACTGCCCGCAGAACCCTAATTTGCAGCCGTCGCGCGACAGTGCTGCCGCCGCGGATACTCGCGACACGCCCGCCTCTCCCGACGCGAAAGGCCCGCGCTACCCGCCGATTGTGGTTGAATCCACCCACGACTGGGCTAGGTTACTCCCACGATTGGCGGAACTGTTGGGGCACGGCCCTAACGTCCGCGCTTACGGGAACGGGGTGCGATTTATTCCCGAGGACATTGAAGAATGCCTAATTACAACGAAGTTCATCGTAGAGCTCAAGGGGGAGAGCTGGTTTACTTACACACCCCCCCCCCCCTCGCAGCAAGGCCTGAAGGTCGCAATTCGCGGCCTCCCAAGAGGAATCGCCCCCACGGACGTCATAGGAGCACTCCGGCGAGAGGGCTTTGTGTCCGAATACGTCCGGGAAATTAACGGCCGGCGCGGCAGACCCGGGTGCGTCTACCACGCCGTACTGAAGAGGACGCCCGGGTTAATTCCCGCTATTTACAACACTACGACACTGATGTGCATGCCTGCCATCCGAATTGAAGCCTGGAGGGGGGAGCGCCGGCTGGCGTAGTGCTTCCGCTGCCAACAGTTCCGGCACTCCTCCTCACAATGTCACAGAAAGATAGCCTGTGTCCGGTGCGGGGGGCCACGCCCCGCCCGGCAGTGTGAACGACCAAGAGAGGAGCCGGCGACCTGTGACAACTGCGGGGGCGCCCACACCGCAAACAACAGGAGAAGCTGCCCCGTTTTTAAACGAGAATTGAGAAATCGCCGTGCCGGCACCGTACCCCGGACAACCGGATTCGGAAGACCCAGGCCGGCGACCGAGACTACCAATGAAAACGCGGGCGCGTCACTGATGGCCCCCGCCAACGATCCGCCTCCAAGAGGCGCTAACAGCGCCAAGAGAAGGCCTAGGAGAGGAAGGAAACGCCCACGCAAAGAGCCACCGCAGGGCGATGAAACCCGGTTCTGGGAACTGGTTGAAGAGGTTAACGACCAGCAGGAGGCCCTAGAGGATGCACTTAAGACGGCCGCTCCGCAAGAAGCCTAACAGATGAAAAGAGAACACCGACGAAAGATGACAGCCCGAATAGAGGGCTCGAATCTCGAATCTCGAATCCACGAAGAAGCCAAACGACAGGGACTCTATAAGGAACTATGAATGCTCAAGGGGAAAACTGGCTAGCGATCCCGACGCGCGAAGCAAGATACTCGAGTACATCGAAAACGAGTATGAGAGTGAGAGAGACAAAAGATCGGGACAAAAAAGAGACAAGACGTCCGAGAAAACCATAAGGGGCGAGCCGTTTAAAGACGGCTCCACCCCCGCAGATTAGACACTCCAGTCGTTACGGGAGGAGAGTGATGTCTCAGCCAAAGGGTATAACCCTGATGCTGATCCCCCGCACGCCCCGAACAACAAAGGGTGCGCGAGAAGAAGTCCCGAGCCCTTGAGTACGCTGCTCGCGAGATACAGTGACACAAAATCTTACAACACACCTCCACACAAGTGCACGTACACATACATACACATGAAAGTAGAAGGGTTTTTGCTTTTCCCTTATCGAACTAAAATAGTTTAGAAAAATTATCCGATTCAAATTAAATATAACAGTTGTTAAGGTATGTATGCTTGGTACACATGGTTTCAATAACTCATATAAGTATGAATATGTAGCTTAGCTTAGGTTAGCTCAGATAGGTCGCGAATTGCATGAATCAGACAACAGCCCAAGCCGAGGTGTAACATGCACCCTTGAGCTAGTTGTCAAAATAAAATCGGCTGCGCGCCTAAGCGCTCATCTTAGTAGTCCGTTGAAGCTATTAAGACCTTGCTAGGTTAATAGCGTAGTCAGTTCGAAAAAAAAGCTAGTACTTTAGTCGCATCGTCATTAAAATTACAATAACTTGATAGACCGAAACGATTTTAATTAAACAAAGACTAAATGTTACTCGAGGATATTCTTTATGTTTTTTCTTTAGAAGGGTTTAACATAAACGTAGTTATTTAGCATTGATACGTGTTCACACAAACAAAAACAGATAAACATTCCTAAAAATAATTGTAACGAATTTTATTATTTACTCCTAAACATACGCAGCATTTTTTTTAAATAAATCTAAAAAGAACTGAGAGAAGATACGTATTGTAGAGTATCTATATGTTTTGGAGGTGGTAGAGCCACGCTGAAACTATAACTGGTTTCATCAGGAATGGGTCGGCTCGTCCGGGGTAGTATCACCCTCTCACAGAAAACCGACGTGAAGCAACCGTGCTTGCATTGTTGCGTTTCGTTTGGTCAGTGAGAGCACCGGAGGCTCATCTCCCTTCTCCTCTTCTCTCCCTCTTTCCTCTTCTTTCCCTATTCCCCCAAAATACAGGCTGGCAACGCATATATGATCCTTCATGATATAACAAATATCTATATCGTGTTATAGTCTAACACTTATTCATAATCCCACTCAACGTGAGGTAACCTAAGATTACAGCTAGAAAATAGGCTGTTTAACGTAGCTGCTGGAAATTTAAAATAATTGCTAAGTTAAGAATATGCGTTTAAAATGGAAACCTTGTCGTTAATATATGATATTTTATATTTGGGTTTCATTACTTTTAACAACTGTATTTAATATGAGAAATTGTCAAGTTTTTAATCTATAAGATTTATTATGAATAACATATGATTGAATGAAATATTACGTAAACGAATGGTAAGTAAATATATAGTATCACTAAAATAACAAGCCTTATATATTACTGAATACACTAAACATTTCGCGGTATAATATGAGAATATGTGAACTTTCGTACACCTTACGACGACACTTACGATGTTAATTTAGTTAAATTAAATATTACGTGAACGAATGGTAAGTAAATGTACGAATATAGTACTAATAAAATAACAAGCCTTATGAATGATTAAATACATTAAAAATTTCTCGGAGAATATATCGCCTTTCTTACACCTAAATAAAATTACGATGCTAATGTATTGAAATAGTAGATTATTTAAGAAATATTTTTTATTTTTTTGTTAATATTTCTATGAATATAAGAATCAAGGGCTTCAATATAAATATGCACCATTAAAGTAAAGTATTATTCCAGTTGCTTATTTAAAACCTCATTGCTATTAACTCCGGTGAAGCTGTGAAGGCCTTGTAAGGCCAATAGCGTAGTCGTTTCGAGAAAAAAATCATTGCTATTAAACTTTTATTACTAAATAAGAATTTGCAACTGTACTACAACTACCATTATCGTTGATCAGTATAAAGCCCAGCACATTATAACTGAGCTACGGCTACATGACGTTTGAATGCGTAATTATCAACCACACATGAAAAATATGTGTAAACGAAACTATACCTAATATGTAACGGGTTTTAGGCTTATTACAAATAAATATTTCTCGGATACCAACTGGCTATAAGTTTGAGTCCCTGGAATTAATAAGTAATTAATAATTAATTAGTTGGAAACGGTAGACGTCGCTGCCATCGGGTTTATTAAGATTTTTCGTATTTAAAAATATAACTGAAACCGGTAATAGGCGATTTGGTGTAGACGAAGTTGCAAGGGTCTGCTAGTACATAAATAAATCCTTCGTTTTGTTTACATCAGTAATTAATTAAAGATGTCTATAAAACACCTACTGTAAACAAAAAAGAAGATAAAACGCCAATATACATATACTAGAAGATAAAACGCCAATATTTACTAGAAAAGGATATACATTTTTCCTTAGAACTGCTGGCTTCCACTGTTATAAATAGTAATAAAGCTTTCTACAATATCCGCGACAAAGGAATATCCCAATAATATTACAAATAAATATCCGCGTAAATTTTGATTGACAACTGTGAAGTAGATGCTCAGAATAGGCCCACCTGATGGTAAATGGTTACCGTCGCTTATAGAGAACTACAACACATCATCAATGTTGCAAAGGGCATGTTGTGTTGCCGAACATCAAGAGCGTGTTTCGGTCCCTTTTTGAAAAGCCCGAGGGAAATCGTGCTGGATAATCTATTTCACAACATAAACACACACGTAATAAAGATTCTAGAGAACGTCGCGGTTATAATCTTTTCGATAGGTTTTGAAGTGTGTGAATCAGCAGCAAATCAAAAAAGGCCTCGGTACACTCTTCATTATATATGCGGTATGCCCACAGAGGATTTCGAAGAAGCTAAACCAATAGAGCAGCCTTTAAGAAAATTCACCTCGCTGTTCACAGCACCCCAATGACCGGCCCGTATTCATGGGTCACTACGGATCAGCTACTGAAAGAGACATCACGCCTCGGCATGGTATCCTCGTCCACCCGCGTAAGGGTGCGGAGTGAGAAGACTCCGACGATAGAAACCCGATGTCTCTGTGAAATTACCCAGTAGTTGTACTAAATTTACTCTTACTTACAGGTGTGATATATAATGATTGGGAATTGTAGCCGGAAGCATCAACAACGTGTCTGTAGATGAGCTCATCGTTCATGAGGTTAAATGCGAGTAGTTGCGGCGGACAGGATTGTGTGTCACCGATCTTGCCCGTGTCCATCACCCATAGCCGATTACAGTCGTCAATCTGGAAAGGATAAATGAATTTGAAGAGTATTCCGATGTACAACTAGAAAGAAAAGTGAATTCAATATTATAGTGGATGCTACTTTGCACTTCCGTCTGAGATTGATTAACCACTAACTACTACGTCCAACTACAACAAAAAGAGAGTCAATGTTAATATTATTTTTTGTTGTAGTTTGACGTAGTAGTGGTTAATCAATCCCAAGCGGAAGTGCAAAGTAGCGTCCACTATAGTATTTAATGACCGATTTCCGCAAAGTAACGCGAATCAAAAAGTGATTTTTCTTTTTTTTTTCAAAAATTTATTTATTAACATTTATTTTGTACATTTTTACTAAAAGTGATTTTTAAAAGTGAATTTGTTAAAAAACCACTATGTTAATATTAATTTAAACAAGATAGTGTAAAATGCTAATAACATCGGAATGTATGAGGTAAGACAGCCAAGCCAAATATGAATATATGAACCTAGTAGCGCTTTCTCATGGTTTTGCGGAATAGTACGTTTTTTAAATAATGAAAGGTACTGTTTATCCTTTTCTTTACTCTTGACAACGTTTTTGTAAAATTTCATGATCAGTTTGAGTACTTTTGCTGTGGAAACAAAACAAATTCACTTTCGCATCAATAAATTAATTAGGATTAGTAATGCATGGTATCGTTTATATGAGTTAGAGAAGAGAACCAAATGAAATTTAAATTAAATCTATACTAATATATAATGCTGAAGAGTTTGTTTGTTTGCTTTTATGGTTGAACGCGCTAATCTCAGGAACTACCGGTCCGATTTGAAAAAATATTTCGGTGATAGATAGCTTATTTATCAAGCAAGGCTTTACATATCATCGCCTTGAAACCAATAGGACCGGGGCACCAATGAAAAATATTTCAAAATCGGGGTTTTATCCACTTGAGAGCTTCCACTGCATGTTAGCGTTAGCTCAGAGCAACTATTCCATGCGAACGAAGTTGCGGGCAGTGGCTAGTATTATTATAAAGAAAATGTGAAATACCAACCGCAACTCGAAATACAGATGTGAGTCCATCGCAATTATGTCCTTGATTATCGTTCCAAGCATAGTCGGGGTATGCAACCAATCGACCTTGGCTGTCTACAGTGGCTAACGTTGCCGGCCTTCCATCATCAAATCTGGGTATTGTGATGAATATTCGCGAATTACCTTAAGTAATAATCCACATTAAATATATTGTAGTATTCTGTATATATCTATTGTCAATTCTATTTTACTATAGCTCTTCAAAATTTTCGTCTTTTAAATAGTACGAGAGCTAACAGTGTTCGAAAAACAAGAACTTAAAAAAGCTGTTTCTTTAATATATCTTTTTCTATGCTCTTCCCAACAGCGTTCCCTGGCTGCCGGTAAACGTTGCGTTTATTAATGTGCATCGCACCTTCTTCTTCTATTTTATTTTTGGCAACCAGTCTTTTAGTAGACTATTACTGCCATTGACAAATGAGTAACGATATTACAAGTTTCTTAAAATAGTTTCAATGTACGAACAAGATGGTGGCCGTCTTGTTAGAACTTTCCTGTGAGTTTTGTGGTAACTCAGAATCCATGCTCCGCGGTATTATTTCCGATCCACTTTACTTGTGCACAATAACCAAACTATATTACGTAAAGCACCACCAACATTACACAATATAGAGCCAAATAATACAAGATTATGGATAAAATATAAAGACCACTACATGGCATTTCAAGATCCCGCCAAAAACTCCCATCACATCTTTACATGTAAAAATATAGCTTTATATATTTCTTAAACGCTATTAAAATATTTTCAAGACATTTTTAATCTGCCTGGTGTTAGTTTTTATAAATAAAATTAATCAATTTCGAACAATTTTGGAATGTCTGTAATTTTAATATCATGTTATTTATACATAAATAAGTACATATTTCATTTGTCATAACGATTTATTGCTATAAAAATAGTATGTATGTAGAAGTTTAGCTAATCAACTACAGGTAGTTCGGTAAAGCTGGTAAGACATTGCTAGGTCAATAACGTAGTAAGTTCGAAAAAAAATCAACAACTGGCTGCGTTATCATGGAAAATAATTAGTCACTTCGAAACGTCTTCAACATAACCCTTTTTTAGACTGTTCATACAATACGTTATGCAATTTTTAAGCGTTTTAGGGCGCGTTCCACAAGACGTTCACAACGCTCACAATAGTCTTAGCTGTTCTACTAGGCGATCGCGATCGTTGCGGGCGTGCCGAAAACGTCATTGATGACGTCATAACATACGCTCACGTGTAGCTCACGACGCCCCATCCTGTCTGGAGGTGGGTTGATGTGTTAGACATCCGCCTTCGTCGCGTTTTCATATCAATTAATTCCCATAGATGTTATATGGTAGCAAACATTACACAAATTTCGAAACACAAAGAAGGGTAAATATAATTAGATGAATTACACTGAAGATAAGAATTAGTAGAAAAATTTGCAAAACTATTTGACGACCTGCGAACATTACATTTCCTTAGATTTCCGATCATCCTTGTTATAACTTGTCTCTAAGCGACACCTAAGAAATGCGAACGTATTTTGTGCACGGCCTTGATTCATTATTTTAAACTAGAAGCACGTGTGGTTCCGCACATGTTTAAATAATTTTTATGTGTTTTTATGTCATAGAAGCAAACGAACAGGAGGGTCACCTGATGTTAAGTGATCACCACCGTCCATAGACACCAGCGACACCAAAGTAGTTGCAAGTGCCTCACCAGCCTGTGTTGGTGGGATAAAGGGAAAGGAGGAGAGGAAGAGAAGGAAAAGAGTGGGAGGAAAGTGGGCCTCCGGCACACTCACTGACCGAACAAAACGCAACAATGCAAGCACTTATACTTCACGTCGGTTTTCTGTGGGTCGGGTGGTACTACCCCGGACGAGCCGACCCATTCATGTTGCAACCAGTTATAGCATCAGCGGGGCTCTACCACCTACAAATATATACCGCGGCCAGCTCGCGTTATTTTTTTCGCAAGTCTAACCTAACCTAATCAAAAGAGCAAACAGTCGAGAAAAATAAAGAAAAGGAAATTCTATCTAAAAATCTATATCAACCCATTTTACACCTAAAACTTATTGAATAGTTTGTTTTTAAATAAGATTTCTTGGAATCTAAAAATGTTTTAAAGGGCTGCATTTGAAATTCGCATTTTGATATAAAAATTGAAGGTGATGGGAGCAGTAGGAGAAAGGGGTGATTTCCCCTCCCCGCGAAAAGTCATAGTTACTAAGATATGTATGATAGAAGTTTTGAGGTTATGTATCATTTCCGAACGATCATTGGTAATTTTGCATATTATCAATTTGATGATTTTTAAGTTAACACAAAACATTCTCCTATTTGGTTAGGTTAGACTTGCGAATAAATAACACATTTTATTATTTAATCATATATTAATATTACCTGACATTTTATAATTCTAAAAGTGTTAGTTGATATTTTATTAACACACATTATACCACAGACTATCAATTTTGTAAGAAATTATTTTATACTGACTATGCCTATAACAATTTTATCCAAACTTTGAATAAATAAAAGGACGTTTAATTGTTTTTTTTTTTTTTTTCGTATTCATGTGCACTACTATTTATCTATGGTATATGGTATTGTAGAGAAATTTATAAGGTTTGAATAAACATAAGTGAAACAATATTATACATTTTTTTTCCTTTTTCTCGAAAACCGATTAAATTAGCGGTCTGAAACTTCCTACATATTTTTTTTTAAATTCTTTCCGGCATCTCATCTTATTAGCGCCTATACACCATGACTGTTTAACGAGTGACAACCTTAAATCGTGTGATCGTTTATCACATTCAACATATTCAATAATAATATCAAAACAAATACAAATATAAAACGAAGAGAATCTACTTTAAAGATTGTTTGTTGTAAGACTCAAAAGTATGGGTACAAATTTAAATAAACCTAGGTGGAATGACCGGTGACAAATCCTGCGAGCGGCGACTCGGAGTTTATAACCTTCGATAATAAGAAGGACAATAAGCCGTTTATTTTCTCACACTTCGAGAACTTATCCTTTGTTAGACTTCACTCTTAGGTTGACTTCACTTTTACTCAACGGTCATCGACACTATGCTTTATCATAGATGGGTAGAGCATTGAGTATAATGTTAGTATTTTCTACATAAGTAAATCGAATATCAAGCCCTATTATTTTTATTGATTTAAAGTAAGTATTAAGTACTGAGTATCGTGTAAAAATATTGCTAACGAGTAACCAGTTACCCAGTATATCCTCAAAGTACTGTTTGAAGATATTTCTGAGCTCGACTATGCTTCTATGCTCCAGTGTATCCTTATGATCTTTTAGAAAATAATTACATATAAGGACAAATCTACAGATTTATTATTTATTTATAAACAGATACCTTCCAAGATTAGCGTATGAATAAATATGATCATTTTTAAATATATTCTGAGGTCAAATTAAATATGAGAATAGATTAAATTCAAGATACTTCATTAATTATATTTTCTGAGATTATATTACCATTGAATCGATATTTTAATGCTTTGAACGTTTACCATAATATTAATTATCAGGCATAATTACATTAATGAACTATATCAATCTTATGAATTTCAAAGTGGAAACTGGAATGATTAAATGCAAATAATAGTAAGTACCTGGACGACCGAGCCTAGCTCGGTTCTTTAAGAAACATTTTAAAATTAAAATAAACTGTTATGTCGGCTTCACAAAATTAGCAATAAAAAAAAATTAATAAAAAAAGATATCTCTTTTGCTGTCATTCGGATTCGAACTGGGGTTAGACGGATTTTCGAGGCAGCCGATTTCCATATGAGCAAAACAAACATTGTTTTGACAGCGCCGGCGAACTTTACCTTTATATTCTAGCTTTATATTTTTTCATTACCTTAAAACTCTGTTAATTTTTTTTTCTATGAATGAAATCTAGCTAGATCGTTTTATGGTCCCCGAAACCACCTACATAGCCTTAGCCTAAGCCTAAGCTTCACGGAAATAGCTGACGCCGTTTCCGAGATCCTGAATATATAACAATATACAAGTGCTTGTTTAAAGGTATTAGATAGATAGATTGAAGGCAATCATAAAAAAAATTAAATATTCTAATAATTACATTCCTATATAATACGTACTGTTGCGCCTTATTAATCTATTTCTATATATCTGTATGTATATATATATATCCTTATTTCACAATTATAAGACCTCGATAAAGCTGTCGATAGCGCTTCGTCGAATTATGAAACTTACAAATGAATCTCTATATTAAGATTTAAAATAACTTGGCTTGCATTCACTAAATGGATTTTTTTAATAAATCAATTCTAATTTATTGCAACTAACCTTGTTTATTTCCCTTTATTATCATTATAAAACACAGTCCTCTGTCACGTCAGTGTGTCTGTTCGCGGTAAACTCAAAAACTACTGAACGGATCTTCATGCGGTTTTCACCAGTAGTTCACCAGTGATTCATGACGAAGGTTTGTGTGCATAATTTTTCAAAGTTTGTATTTTATTATTAGAGCGGGACAGCGTCCGCCGGGCCCGCTAGTCATATTATAAAGGCAAATTTATATGTCAAGTTGCGTAGAATTGAAATCTTATTTTTTTATTATGATACAAAAATATTAACGGCAATTGATAATCATGTAATTAAATCCTTATATGTTTGAGTACAATGATTGGTCCGACCGGTTTCGGCCAAGGAGACCACTTACTTACTTACAACTTATACTCGGAGTCCAGTAGTAGAAGCGGTTAGATGTGTAGGATATATTAAAGTGCACAAGTGTACGGGCAAAACACAGGTTCACATACGCGTCCTTGTTCTTTTGGACCCAGTGGAGTGAGGACAGTTACGACTAGAGAAAGACTCGGGCAGATGGTACAGTATCCCGGTAAGAAAATACAAAGGGTCAGTCAGTACTATCTCACAGTCCCTTAATTGCCTTTTACGATACCCACGGGAAGATATGGGGTGGTGCTATTCTACTCTGCCGGTACCACACAGCATTGAGCATTGAGTACAATATACAAGCTACATAAAATTAGCTAACATTTTTTCCAACAAATATCTTATGCAATTCTCGCGGTATTTAATTTATTTGTAATATATACATAATATTTTTATTTTTATTACAAATATTACTTATTAAAAATTTAAAGAAATATAAATATTATGAAATAATTATTAGGACTTACTTTTTCTGTGATGTACATCCACATCTATTGGCACTGATTTTCCACGAACGAAGAAATTTTTATCCATAGCGATCTGCCTCGCCGCATCGCTGGGAAAAACGAAATCAAGTTCTGCCCATTGTCTAATCACGCGGAGATCACTTTTAGCTCCCAAGCCTGGCCAGCAACACGCCAAACAATACGATAATAGGAATACTCTCTCAAACCCGTACGACATTTCCAACTTAAGAGCTTCCAACTGATGCGAGTCTGGAGCATTTGAAAAAAAATTAACATTAGTATATTTGCTGAGGAAAGAATTTGAATACACGGACGTCTCTACCGTGGAAGACATTTTTGCAAATAAGGTACAATCTTGTGTCACGTATATTTAGATGACTTCACTATATGAATATTTAATGTCGTAGAATAGATTGCTTAATCTTCGTTAGTTCAAAATGCGTCAATTCTTAAAACTATTGGGTATTGACTGATACTAATGCAAACAAAAATACGAGTTCATTAATAGGTTTAAATGTTTTTCATTCTTTTTAATTATAATATGAAACTTAATAAAACTAGCTTTTGCTCGCGACTTCTCCCGCGTTAATGTAAATTTGACGTAATTTTCGAAAGTATTGCATTTTTCTTTATAATAGGGCCCCTGTATCCTTTTTGTGCCCTTGATAACGTGTATGCTGAATGTTATGATTAGTTAAGACGTTAAAGGGTAACAAATAAACGTAAATATATTTTTGTCTTAATGATAGAATTATTCTATTAACTAAATTACATTATATAAACATATGTGTATGGCCTGAGTGAATATGTGTTCGGCGGGGCGTGCAGCGGGACGTGCAGCATCCAAGAGCGACACTCGTGTGTACTCAGGACACCTACGTGTTAATGCACCTGTTTGAAACGAACGCCGCACGCCCCGCCATGCTCGACGCTCAATTTCGGCATCCACACTCTGGCCGGACACTAACATTTGGTATTAGCTTTTACTTATTGAAACTCAATCTTTAAACAATGATCTAAAAATAATTTTTACTCCTTTTTACAAAAGGTCGTAGTAAAAATGTAATTGTGTATGGCGTACGTTTCAATTACAAATGTAAGTTGTCTTTCGGTACCATATAAAGGAGATTTAAAGATTATAACATGTTCATTAACTCATGCAGCCAAAAATACCTAAATAACGTTGTACGCCCGAACGAGAATGCTTGTGTATATGACAGAGAGATTTTTGCCTACGTGCAATACAATATTATATCTATAGAGGCGGGATGTGAGTTAAATTTTGCCTTAAATATGTCGGCTTTTTGTTTAGAGAC
Organism: Antheraea mylitta; assembly: GCA_014332785.1. Lineage (NCBI taxonomy): Eukaryota > Metazoa > Arthropoda > Insecta > Lepidoptera > Saturniidae > Antheraea > Antheraea mylitta. The sequence goes on from JACEII010000009.1 coordinate 8,485,391, forward strand.
AAGTCAGATCGAGCGAAAAGAAGATAAACTGTGCAGTGTAAGCTTTTATAGTGTTGTTTGTTGATTTATTTATTACTTTATTGAAACATCATAGACACTCCCACGAAATAACCTATAAACTTAGGACTGTGCGAAACGTCTTTACAGATGTGCACATCTTGTACCATATTTTATCGCGGCACTATTTCAATAAAAAAACCATTGAGTATAAATTGCAATTTTCTTGCAAATTAAACTTTAATAATAAACCATGTGTATAAAGTAAATACTTCTGATAGATATTTTTTAAAAGAACAGTGAATAATTCAAAATAGTTACTAATTCAATTATTCGAACTGTTTAAAACGGTTAAGAGGCAAACACGTTTGTTTGCAAAAATAATTTGGAAAAATCTGTCTGAATGGATGTCATGGAAACTTTCTAGGGTTATTTAAATTTAGTTAATTTAATTTGATTTGATTTAATGATAAAAGTAGTGGACGCATTTTCCTTCTGAACTACAGGAGGACAAACAGAAGCACGCTTCGTAGATCCAAAGATATTTAGACGTATGAAACAATATAATATTAAGCCTATTAACTGTAAGATATCTGACTACATTTAATGAAGATGGTCAATAACCGTAACTTTTAATGATTTTGTAAGCATCAGAAAGCGAGAACTCGGTACAAAACGTGAAAAATCATTTAATTTAGTAATTTGATTTACTGACAACATTTGTAACTGTATTATCTGTACTATCCATTAAAGTTAAACAACAAAGCTGTTAATTTTAATACCAGAGTAAGTCGTCGTACTGGATCCTTAATCGAACTGAAATTTTATTAATAATATAATTAAGAGACGTAGTTAACAAATTTGCATATAGAATCGAACCTGTTATTTAATGCATTCGTTGTCTAAGCACAAAATTACATCATTGGCTTCGGAGCAGCTTTAAGAAATGACTTATTTAAAGTGTTACAACATTATTCGTCGTATTTTCGAAATAAAATTCTTCGCAATCAGAACTGAATCTGAAGGCCAACTTTCAAAAAGCTAAGTTGTGCTTTGCTTTGGAGCTAAGCATTGGAAATTTTCTAAACATATAAGAAGAATGTAAATTTAATGTCTGTTTTTTTTTTATTTTCGTAAAAAAATGTTTCAGGTGTCTAGAATAAGTAATAAAATACATTTAAACGATTTTTTTTAAGTCTGTCTGTTGGTATGAAAACGTATCACTGCTAAAGTATTGGGTAAACAATAAACCTTCAAAAATCATAAAGCATATCCTCGAGAGTAACTTTATTAGTGGTAAAGCCAAGCTGAAGCTATTATTGTTTTCAGCACTAATGGGTCGGCTCGTCCGGGGAAGCACCACCCTCTCACAGAAAACCGACGTGAAGTAACAGTGCTTGCATTGTTGCGTTTCGTTCGGTCAGTGAGAGAGACGGAGACCCACCTACCTTCCGCTTTCCCTTCCTCCTTCCCTTCCTGCCCCCCCACCCTCCTCCTAAACACAGGCTGGCAACGCCCTTGCGACTCCCTGGTGTTGCAAGTGTCTATGGACGGTGGTGATCACTTAACATCAGATGACCCATCTGTTCGTTTGCCTCCTATAACTTAAAAAAAAGCTAAGTCTCTGTTTCATAAAAACCGGTCTACTCTATCAAAAGTTATTGTAGTTTTAATGACGACGCGGCGTAAATACGAGAGAAAAGTAGATAAGTAAATGGACTTAATACATTCAGATGACTTTATTGATCACTGTTTTTACGTAAGTGTCCACGTGGACGAAGTCGCGGGCACAGTTTGTACTTTAATAAACTTTAAGCCACTCAACACGCATGTATTATAAAGATCAAGTATTTAAAAATATTTATTGTTTAGTCGTCCCAATTACACATAAATCAATTATACATACTTACATAATTATACTAACGTTATAAAATAGGAAAAAATATGTCGCACAGTGTGATTATCGGTCACATATATGCAGCTTGAAATAATATAACACTAATATGCAAATAAATAAGATAGCAATAACACTACGATACTAAGTATCTGTTGGTATAAGAATTTCTAGGCTTATATACTTTTCTACAAAAACCCTAAGAACGAAACACACACTTATACGGGTAAAATCGTATAGCACATCTATTGATTATCTTCAACATGAGAATACACTATACAACAATAGAAACACTCTTGTAATCTATACTAATATTATAAAGCTGAAGAGTTTGTTTGTTTGGTTGAACACGTAAATCTCAAGAACAACCGGTCCGATTTGAAAGTTTCTTTTCGTGTTAGATAGCTCATTTATCGAGGATGGCTATAGGCTACATATCATCACATTAAAACCAATAGGAGCCGAGCACTAATGAAGAATGTCTCAAAATCGGGCTATTTTTAGAGCATCCGCTGAGTGTCAATGTCAGTATTATATGCGTTGCCATGGTAACATGATAACATTCTACCAGAAATATTAACAGGGTTTATTTTTGTGTTCCTGTTCAAAAGTTTATTCGACGTTATTTTTAATTCCAATTTTTGATTATACGTAGAACGTTGCTATCGCAAACATTTTTAAAGTCTATTTTGTGCTGCTATTCTAAAAGGTTAGTAGTAATAATATTCGTCCATCAATACAGGCGAAGGAATTAATCCATACTGCCAATTCTGAAATTGTCAATATAATAATAAGCGCCAAATCTTCTATATAATATTTCGTAAATTTTTATCTTCCTAATTTTCAAGACCCCAGAATACATGCTCCGTGGTATTATTTTTCATTCATTTCACTTATGCACAATAAACAAACCATATTACATAAAACTCCACGAATTTAACACAATATACAGTCAAATAACACAAGATTATTAATAAAATATAAAATTCCCTACATGATAGACTGATATCCCGTCAAAAACTCCTCAAAAAGTTTATTCTACGTTAGTTTTGTTTTTTTGGTTTGCGATATATTACGTATTATAAGAAGAAAGTGTGTGTATATAATATTAAAATAAATACTTTTTGATGAACACATATATCTGCGGTGCTACAAATATTAACATTTTTTTTTAATTCTGTCGATATGTCTGTTTGTTTATTTGTTCCGGGTAATCTCCGAAACGGCTGGACCTATCTTAACGATTTTTTTTTCTTAGAAATTACTACACTATTGACCTAGCAAGATCTTAACAGCTTCAACAGACTACAAGTAATATTTGAACGGGAATTTTACGGGCAAATAACTATGTTGTGATGAATGTTTATCTGTGCATTCGTATGTGTGAAATTGACCAAAAATATGTTATTCTCTGTAAACATGTGCGTGTGACTTACGTTGTACTGGACCCCAAGAATAAATATAATTGAAAGTCATATGTTTTATATGTGATTTAGATTATACGAGTAGCAAGGTATATTAATAACTTGATTATATCAACAATATGGACATATTATATCTATATAATAAAAGATTTAACACATATTGTTCGATAATGTATAGCTCAATATTTTCATTACTTTTTTATAAAGTGTAAGTGAGCACTGAGGGTGATACATAGATAGTAGTTTAAAGTTCTAGCTATGTGGCTTATGATAAATCCCATCTCATTCGATACACTATTAGTATTCACATACATAATATACATGTTACCTGTTACTGTAGATGATGTGCGTGTCTTACTTACAAATATTTTTGAAAGAGTATTATTGTTATTTACACATCTAATAACAATTTTGAATTTATTTAATATATTCAAAAAACAGCTAGTGAAATATGTAGTCATATTTACAGAAAACCAGGGCTTGCTCCAACAATAAACTGTATTTCAATAAATAAGTAGGTTTTATAGGTTAGTTATCGCGACATCTTCGATTTATAATTGAATTGATAGTATAAAGCATTTTAAATAAAAAAATATCGAGGCAACCATAAGCACTGCCGACAGAAGTGAAAAATCAAAACAATGGAATTATTTAAATGTCATAATTTAGTTGAAATTATTAACATTAGTATAATTTCCACACACTCTGTGTAAAATGTTTATTAATACATCAATTTATTTTTTATGAATTGAATACACTATTGACGTAGTGAGGCCTCAACAGCTTCACCGCACTACAATTGATTCAACAAACATGACGGGCGACACAAGTTTAATACAGAATATCAATAATATATTTATCACGTCACAAGCATGTCGCGGTCATTGGTGACGCGGCCCGTAAGATGTTTTTCCAAAAATCGTTCATCACGGCTAAAGGAAATGTCACTTCAACTTAATATTACATAATTTTCATATTTCTTATTACTTGGTTGTTAGAACAAGTCGGCTAATAGATTTTATTGCTAATTTAAAAAAATCACTGTCGTGTTTATATCACGTTATTCATTTCAATCGTAACCCTTTTTAATTTATATATGTAACTGAAGTATTATTTGACGGAGATCCCAAACAACTAAGCCAGTTTTTAATATACATTTTATGACATTATTACTATTATCGGAAGAGTTTAAGAGGTAGTGGAAACAATTACAAGGGTAACTAAAAGCAGAGATAAGAAAATTATATATTTTTTTATATAAGGTTATCGATAAACCATAAAAAGGGACTCTTAATTAGGTCTAAATATAAATTTGTAGCAGTTGAAAACAATGATCAGTGTTTACATGGGACCGTTTCATATTACAGTAAAACTAAATTTAGAAATGACAGATCACATGGTTAAGAACAATACCGTAAGTTTTTCAGTTAGCCTCTCCAAGTATACTCCTATAAGCTTTATTTAGCTGGCAGAAATGCCTGAATTTCGTGCAAGAAAACGACTGGGGAAGATATATTGATGCGTATTTTTTTACTCTAGTTAGCCAAAGAACTTATAGCCGATTTTCGAGAAGCCCGTGAACAACCGAACGAGGCACAAATACGACAGTAACATTTCCTTAATCTAGTACGTACACTTTTATAAACGTATATTGTGTCAAGTAATATAATGTAGCGAAAAACATCAAAATTTTGTTTTAAATGTGAAAAATATGTTTGCGGAAAATGTGTAATGGAGACAACATTTACATGTAGAATGCTTTGATTTGTAATAGATATCGACAAAATAACTGAATTCAATCTAGAGGGAAAACCATTTTTTTTTCACGTTGTTGCAGACAAACGAACAGGTGGGTCACCTGATGTTAAGTGATTACTATCGTCCATAGACATTAACAACACCAGGGGAGTCAAAAGTGCGTTGCCAGCCTGTATTTGGGAGAAGGGGAGGGAGGGGGAGAGGATAGGGATAGGGAGGGGAGGTGGACCTCCTGTGCTCTCACTGACCGAACGAAACGCAACAATGCAAGTACTGTTACTTCACGTCAGTTTTCTATGAGAGGGTGGTACTACCCCGGATGAGCCAACCCATTCATGTTGAAACCAGTAATAGCTGCAGCGTGACTCTACCAACTACATTAAGATCGTCATCGGCTGAGTGCCGAGTGCTGAGCGCTCGCTTTAGTAATCTGGTGAAGCTGTTAAGGCCTTGTTAGGACAATAGCGTAGTCAGTTCAAAAAAAAGTTAAGACCATCTTATTTGTTTTCAAACGAATTCTCTGTATTTTTTTAGTCGATATAACATAGACGCGCTTCAATGTATCAAAAAAAAAACAAATAAGCATTTCGTTTTTTCACTAATTTTTGTTCGAACTTCGAACACTGTTTTATAGATAAAGTTGCTTTTCAGAAAATATATGGATCCGTCATTTGACCAGCTATGGTAGAAATAGGTACGTACTGAATGTATGTTTATTATTAAACCATAAAATATACAGTTTTCATGATAAAACAAAACCATTTTAGGAGGACGAATTCACGGTCCTCAGGTATTATAATGATACAATAATAAATTCATTATTTAATTTTTTGATAACACTTCCCAGTATTTTGCATTGAATGAGAAATGAGGAATTAAATGTCATTTAAAATAAATAAATTATATATTAACGTCGTGACGTATTCACGTATTGGGAATAAGTCTTTTTCTTTGTCGAGAAGTGGTGGATTCGAAGTATACACGCAATTAACCTACGCAATTAAACTGACAAACAGTATTGTATTTTAGAGCCGATATGTTGTATATAAATTCTTTAGATAGGTACTATAATATAAGCTATGCTTCATTTTAAATAATATTGTTTTATATATTAAAAAAACAGTATTCATGAAATACTTTTATAAACATTTAAGTATGGGATGTTTCAAACTAGTACAACATACACAGTCAGATATATTTGTTTTTATTAAAACGTCATAGAATTGAAAACTATAAGCTAATAATTTTAAACGCCGTCTTGGAATATTGAAAAACTTGAATAAAAAGTTTTTTTTTACATATTTTAAGAGCATTATTTATCAGTGTCGAAATTATAAAGAACTATCAATTAAGCAATTTTTTTTTTACGGGTTAAAAAATATTATAGATATTTTTATACACCTACTATTCACTGTCGGTATAGCATTTATTTTTGTCTTCAAAATCGGTTTTGTGTAAGCAAATATAAATCTAAAAGTATTTTTTATAGCTCATAAATTTCTGAATGACTTGTCTTATATTAGAAATAAAATAATTCTTTATCTTACTTGCGTACTCGTTACCCGAATAATTTCTACAAAAACAGTGGCACTATGGCACATGTATTTGGAAGTGCTGTGAAAACTCTGAAATTGAAATACTGAAAAAAATACGAATACTGAAAAAAAACGAAAATGCTGTCGTCAGAAATAGTCTAAACTATAGCTTAAAGAAAAGTTGTGAAGCTAAAAGATCCTATCAGACTTCGTAATTATATATAATAATCATAAACATACAATAGTACAACAAATAATCCCAAGGAAGGTTGATGTCAGGCAGGTGGCCGATCGTAAAATTATGCCAAATCATGCACCACAACAAGAGTGGCAAGGTGGCATAAGGGTAAGAAGATGACGAAGACTTGCGTACTTGTTGTTTTGTATGCAACTAATGTCACGATGTCACAGCTGTTTTGTTTGTTTCAATATACAGCTATTTTTATAATAACTTTGTTTATTCATCTAACATAATAAAGTCGAATAACAATTCTACTGTTAATTTATGTATTATTTATACGCATTTATATGTAAGTTTTTAATATAATAAAGTCGAATAACAATTCATACTGATAATTTATGTATTATTTATTCGCATTTATAAGTAAGTTTATTTTATGTACATTTCTACCAGCGAAACAATTATATTTTTAATATTCTCAATCTTATTAATAACTAGCTGACCCGTGCAACTTCGTCTGCACCAAATTGGTTATCACCGGTTTCAATTGTATTTTTAAACGCGAAAAAAAAAAATGAATAAAACTGGTATCCAGTTGCAGCCACAACTACCGTTTCCAAAAATCCAAACTATCCACGGATTCACTGAAACATATACCCAGATTACATGTAATTTTTATTTTAAATAAGCCTAGTACCCGTTCGTAGCATCATCTACCACTCCGTTGTTTGTAGTCCGATAAAGCTGTTAAGACCTTACTCTGTCAATAGCGTAGTCATTTCGAGAAAAAAAAAATCATCTACCAGGTTCAATTAAGATAAAAACTAACCTACATAAAACTAAATAAACATCTCTACCGCTTACTTTATCATAACCATCTTCAACTTGTATTAAAACCTTTTTATACTCCATTATATTAAAGAAAAATATATGAACAAAGTATCGAAGCGTCAAACATCTCGCCGAACCGTCAAATGTCACTTGCTTGAAACTATAGTCTAAGAGTTATAAACTGTTTCGAAAACGTATTTCAAATATATTTCTAATACATTTTTATAAAAAATCTCTGTACGATTCACAACATAGTGCCTATCACTTCTTGATAATTTATCCATGTTGATATGTTTCTATTGTAGATTATTCTACATTGTTATACTGAACATTTGGCATTAAATACATAACGTGTATTTGTCACACTTGATATTGGCAAAATTACCTATATAGGCAGAGACCATACTGGAAAGAATTAATCAAGCCAGTTTTATACATTATCTTCATCCTAACAACGGGCTACCTAGCTGCCGGTAAGAGTTGCGTTTATTTGTGCATATCGTACCTTCACAGACAAAAATATTGATTTTTAAATAATTTTAGGATGCTTTTTTCCACTAACTTAGAAACGTTATTAAAATGGAATTATTATTGAAAGACATTTTTGGTATTGACAATAATGTGCTTGATGCTATTTTTTGGAAATAAAAATAAAAGTAATCTTACCCCATGTTAGAATAGCAGTAATTTTATTATTACTATATTTAGATATAAATAAGTACAAATTTTATCTTCCACACTAATTCAGTTATTACTCAATATTTAGACCGATTTATTGCTATAAAAATAATGTGTATAGAATATAGCTATAGCTATGGTTTAGTGCAGTACTGGCTACACGATAAAGATAGCGATTATTGTGGCAGCGTGTGTTATCGACGCATTTTTTTTTCGAATTGTATACGCTGTTGACCTGGTAAGGTCTTTACAGCTTCACCGAACTATTGAGTCGAGCGCTGAAGGCACTCAACCGACTTGGGATGTTTGGGCAACCAACTCAAGGGTGCACAGTACACCTCGGCTTGGGCTGTCGCCTGTTTTGTGCAAAAATCGCAACCTATCTGATCTAACTAATTAATCTATAAATAATCTGATCTAAATTATTAAAACATGCATGTGTACCAAGCATGCGTGCCTCAACAACTCCTATATGTATTTTGTGTTGGAAAAATTTCTCCAAACTATATAGGATAGGATAGGGAAAAATAAGGGTAGAACTCTTTGTTGTGTGTTTATTGTTCTGAAAAAGAAAAACAGCATGTAAGCGTGTAGGCGTGCACGTGTGTATAGGTGATGTATGTGATGTTGTAGCAGTGATGTAAAGTTTTGTGTCACTATATCACGTGAGCAGCGTACTCAAGGGCTCCCCGCCGAGGGAACGGACCTAGGCTTGAGCCGTTGCCGAGCGGGGCCTAATCTGGTGTGCGGGAGCGAAATTTACCTCCAGACCATGGTGGCGTGATAGTGATTATGCGGGCGTGGACGTGAACACGCTTTGTTTGAAGAGACATGCTGCTACTGATCTTTCGCTGACGTGATTGAATCAGGAGGGTCGGTAAGAATGTGTCGCGGTCGTTTTCTATACTACGCAGCGTTGGATACGGGTTCATAGTTCGTGGAGGATACCACTAAAGGGCTGGGATGATTCACGGCTTTTTCGAAATAACTACGTGTGAGTGATTTTATATACGCCCAGACAGAAGGCATCTCCAGGTCCCTGTGGAGATCCTTATTCCGGACGTACCATGGGGCACCGGGTATTTTACGTGGGGCTCGGTTTTGGAGAACGTATAACTTTTGAATACGATTTTGCGTATGTGCAAAAACCGAACAACTGTACGTCATAATCGGACGGATGCAAGTTTTATATAAGTTTATGTCTGGGGGACATTTTACTCTTATGACAAAGCAAATGATAAGAGACGACCCAAGACCATAGCGGCTTTATTTCACACTCTATCTGTGTGTGAATCGAAATTTAATTGTTTATCTAAAGTGACGCCAAGATATTTCACCTCGCCGGCCCAAGCTATTTCGGTTTCGTATAGCCTGATGGTCGACGACGCATATATTTAAAATGGCGTCAATCCCAAGTCATACGTACATACCTTTACGCTTATCGTTGTTTCATTGTATATGGTGAAATCTTAATATCAATGTTTAATAAAATGAAATTTGTTCTTTGTTATGGAAAAAAATATTGGTTTAAAATTTTTTTTTTTTATAAAATATATCAGCAGGTATATATATATGATTGTTTATAAAGAAATGTGTCTGACTGTGATACATTCATGCTTTTAATTGTGTTTAAATGTTACTGAAAAAAAAATTGTTCTGAAACCTATTCATAAATCAAAATTAATTAAATCAAAACGCACATTAAAAATACAACGTTAACCGGCTACCAAGTGTCCTTTCTGGCTAATACCACTCTCTCACAGAAAATCGACGTGAAATAACAGCGCTTGCATTGTAGTGTTTCGTTTGGTCAGTGAGAGCGTCGGAGACCCACTTTTCTTCTCCTTTCCTCCTTTGCCTTCCCTTACCCTCCCCCATATACAGGTTGGCAACGCACTTGCGACACCCCTGGTGTTGCTAGTGTCTATAGAGGTGGTGGTCACTTAACATGACATGACCCACCTGTTTATTTGGTTCCTATGATACAAAAAAATATATATTGATATATTAAAGAACCAAGTATTCTAAAATTCTTGTTCTTTCAACGTTGCCGGCTCTTGTACTAAGGTGTCGCAAAAAGTCTAGTTACGTTAACTACAAATTTTTGTTTTTCGTTATCCTGGAGCACCCCTTGCGTTTTATGTGACAAAAAGTATCCTGGATGTAGCCTTGTAATATCAGTTATCACTGTGTTAAGTTTCGTTATAATTGGTTTAGTACTTTCAGAGTAATACGGGTTTAGGATCTAGGCTTTAATCCTTTATCCTTGAAAACCCTTTGCGTCTTATGGGAAAGAAAGTATATTTGATGTAATCTCGTAATATTATTTATCACTATGTCAAGTTTCGTCAAGATTGGTTCAGTAGTTTCAGAGTGATGCGTGTTCATAGGGACAGACAGACAGACAGACAAAAATTGTAAAAAGATTATTTTTGGCTTCTATATCGATAACATAGTCTATGCTGATTAAAATTTTCAAAAAATATTTAATGTACAGATTTCAACTTGTTACAGTTTTATTATAGTATAGATAGATAGAAGATAGACTAGCAGTGCCCACGAACTCCGCTCCGCCTTAAGCTATAAAAAAAATGCTATATAATAATAAGCAATAATGCTTTGCTAATATGCTATATAATATATATAATAATAAATATGTGTATTTTTTTGTCAAAGAACCTTTTCCGGACAATAACAAACACAACAAAAAATAATTAGCGAAATCGGTTCAGCTGTTCTCGAGATATGCGCTTACCAACACATGCAACGATTCATTTTTATATTATACATTTAATAATTTCTTCTATAGATTGATCAATAAAAAGGGCTCTGTAACTCTTTTTAAGCACATTGCGCGGACCGAGAAGTGTAAGATTTAGCATACCTAAAGTTCATATGGAGAAAGAGAACAGAATGATAAAATGTATATACCACTAGCTGACCCGGCCACACATTTCTGTGACTCAGTTATTATATAGAATTCATAATTGTTGTTGATAATATGACCAATAAACGATACAATAAACAAACGAAACAATAAACTTAAAGATTTAAATTATTTTTTTGTATATAAAATACTACTTTTTGTGACTTAAATATATAAGTTAGATATATGCTGTCGCTGACTTTTTATAGGCATTATTAAGCTCTATAACTTCTCTACAACTCAATCATATATCTCTTATCGTAAAGGCAGCTTTCGTAAGAGACGATATCGTTCAACCTCTATAATAGAATTCCAAAGGATATTTCCGATTTGCCTGATTGTGAATTTAAGCGCCATGTCAAGCGGGTTTTGGTCTCAAAAGGCTATTATAGAGTGGATCAGTATGTGAACGATAGTGATGTCTGGAATTGACTCATCTCTGTGCATCCATTAAATTTTTTTTCTATTAAAAGTTTCTGTCATGTATGTAATATAGTCTAAATATTATATATATTAAAAAGATAAACCAGATCGAGTTTCTTGCCGGTTCTTCTCGATGGCTGGGTTGTTTCCGAACCGGTGGTAGTTTTTGACGTTCATAGGTGCCTTATTAGGGCCTAAACTGAATAAAGTATTTTTGATTTTGATTTTGACCGTTTTTTCTCCGACTTACTTTGCAAATTCGACTGTCTTTTCAATTTTCGGATTAATATATAGCCTATGGCACTCACAAATAACGTGGCTTTCTATTGGTAAATGAATTTCCAAAATCGATTTAGTAGATCCAGATATTACCCTCTACAGCGTCAGAAACTTACAAACTTTACTTCTATACTATTAGTATAGATATGAATAATAAATATATTATATGAGATTTCATAAAACATTCATCATTTACGATCATATAATAAAAAAATGCGGAGTAAATTATTTGCAATCAATTTGATCAACCACAGTGAAATTCAAACCAAGAGCGAGTTCATTTAGATTATTTATATAAAAAAACTGCGCGGTGTAAAATAAAAAACGCAGATGATTTAAATCTGTCAACATCAAGCACGTTTTAATCTGTGGTTAAAAGTTGCACAGAGTAGGGACCGTTTCTACAGAGTTATATAGACATACATATAGTAAACATACTATTGACAAAATAACCTCAGTAACGTTCAAATGTACGATTTTTTTGTATTGCGGTCGAATTTCAACTAATGGATAGCTGCTAGTATTATCTAATACCTTTAAACGAGCAATTCTTGTATATTTTTATATTTGTATATATTCAGGATTTCGGAAACGGCATCATCTATTTCCGTGAAATTTAGTACGTAAGTGGTGTCGGGGACAATAAGTCGATCTAACTAGATTTTGTTCATAGAACACTTTTTAAGTGAGTTTTTAGTCAAAGAAAAAATATAACTAGAGTATAAAGGTAGATTTCGTCGGCACTGTCAATACCAAAACAGCTCAGATGGAAATCGGTTGCTTCGAAAATCCGTGTAACCCCAGTTCGAATCAGAGTGACATCAGAAAATATAGGTTTTTTTTAATTTTTGTTTTTTGTAAAAAAAATGTAAATTTTATGAGGCAGTTTATTCTAATTTAAAAATATTTTTTAAATGATCGAGCTGGGCTCGGTCAACCAGGTTCTGAAACATAATATCACCAGTAATTTATATATCCAGTAAAAATATTACTGCCTATAATATATTGAAAAGATAATTTAGAAGACGTTTACATAGCTTATATATTAATACGTGAAGCCAAAACTTTGTACCCTTTTGTAAGCGAATTGCGGGAACGGATGAAAATGAAATTTGGCATAGTTAAAGTTTATATGAAGGAGAAATGCAGAAAGCTATTTTTTTACATAAAATGCATTACAAGCATATTAAATTAATTAGAAAATACATTACTCACACTACAGCTTGAATTTTACACAACAAATAATACATACATGTAAATCAAAATGACGTTTTGACATCCGTCCGTTTGACATTACGTTCCGTTCTCAATATTCTTAACATGATTGACGTAACATTCTTTATATGCACTTAGAAAACAGCTGGTCAATTGTAGGTTCAATTCATAATATAATAATATCATAATATAATAATTATCTTACTTCAAATGATAATTCAATAAAAAAATAAGCAAAAAAATACCTTGTAAAATGAAAATAAGAAAATTTGTTTGCTCATGAAAGTTACCCATGACTTAGATCTCCGCGGTTACAATAATGCAGTTCAACCTGATGTAGCAATTGTATTTAATACAGTTGATGATGAATTTTAAAAGAAAGGAATTCATTTTCAAAAGTTAATGATATTATTAAAGACATTTTTGTTTTGGATTCATCATTTGATTACATTGTGTATTCATTACTTTTCTAAACGATGATACTGGGCATGTCACTATTCCTCATAATGTACAGACTACATTAACTAATTCAATATCATATGAGTTGCGATAAATTTCTTTACTTTCGTAAAGTTATGTTTACTTAGAATTTGAGAACCTAACCACTTTATGTAACCACCTCTTTTTTGTTTCAAATTTATAATTAATTTCAATTTTCATATAGACATAGATATTTTTTTATGTTTATATAATAACCAGATTGAAAAATTTTGATTATAGAAGTATACCCTTTGATAAAAGAAGCCTAATAAAGTTCGAACTTTAAAAAATCAATGAACTATGGTCCAATGTAGACATCTGGGCGCCTACTAGTTAAATTAAATGTATTAATTATTCATACGCTTTTATCGTTTAACTTTCTATATAAGGTCATATAAATCTCTAAATGAACATTTATTATTTTTTTGTACGAGACTCCATACAAATATTGAAGCCGTTTTTAAGTTAAATCTAGGCGACCGATTTTAATGAAATTTCGGACACAGAAAGTACAATTACATGTCATTTTGTATTTGCTAGAATATGAGAACTAAGACTAATTTTCTTATAAGTTTAAAACAATATTATTACTTTGTATGTACGAGAGATACGTATGTATGCAATTCTAAAGTTAATAACCTATAAGTATCACCGATGACTTTCAAAGTCATAAAATAACGAGTCGAATATATTTACGACATATAAAAACAGCAGTTACTTATACATGTATTTATGAAAATAACATTAAATAACTGTTATATAGAAAAGACTTTTATAAAATAAAGAAAATTACCAAATTGACTCAGAAGCTGCCGACAGTACCCAAAATAAACATCGTAGTAAGTTGCTGCACACATTTTCACCAATACTCAATTAAATATTTTTCTCACTTTTTTATAAATTAAAAAGAGCAATTATCATTTTTTTTATATTTTTAAAAAAGAATCTGATATATGTTATCAGCCAAAAACAATTATTTACAGTTTTAGAAGCTAGTCTCTCTTCCAGTTCATGATAATAACTGATACTTTGGCAAGTCTAAATCAGAATGTTATACGGATACCGTTATTTCGTATACATATGAATATGTTATGTAAGATCACTATATCTTATTCTTTTATTTCACTTAAGTAATTAATCTAAGTAATTTAAATAAAATTTATACGAGATAATCAATTAAAATCCAAGTTCGTTCAAATTTATACAAGTAGATTAGATTTTATTCACAACTCAATATAACAAGCTAATTTTAATTACAATATTAGTGTTAGCTTTATTTTTAGATATAGATAAAAAATAACGGTTGTTGTATTCTGTAGATAAGATATTAGATTCGTAGTTATTGTTAAACAGATAACACATAGTATGTACTACCATGGAAAGTTTAATGATTTACTGATATGTATACATATTGACGTATATTGTAACAACATAATAACCGTTTATGATTTACCTACTTTTTTATAATAACTGTTTGAAGCGTACTTATAGTTCAATGACCATCATTTAGTTTGGGATTTTAACGACCAAAACTGTCTTAGTGAAATAATGTTAACACGATCAAATTATTTTTAATTAACATTTCTGTTATTTCTCCATTTCAAAACGTAAATATATTTTTACGCAATTATATTTTTTTTAGTAGAAATATGAGGTTCTTAGATTTATTTTGTAAATAATCGGCTTAAAGTGATTCAACGAGCATTATATTCCAGACCAACACTTTTTTTAAGTGTAATTAAATAATAGAATCTCATCAAAGTTATTTTAAATTCAATGTTTTTTAATTATATATACTGAGCACTTTATCGACTTACTACACAAGAAAAACTGACAATAATACTATTAAAGAGGGAACTTAGACATCCTTTTAAATAAGTGCTCTTACTTTGTTTTCAATGTAAGGAAAATCCTTAGATAAATTAAATGATGATGTTATCGCAAAACATCTATCTATAACTAATATTATAAAGAGGTAAAGTTTGTGAGTTTGCGACGTTGTGAATTTGTGACGTTGTAGAAGGTAATCTCAGGAACTACTGGTCCGATTTGAAAAATTCTTTCAATGTTATATAGGTCATTTATCGACGATGGTTATAGGCTATATATCATTACACTAAGACCAAAAGGAGCGGAGCATCAATAAAGAATGTTTAAAAATTGGGTTCTTTTTTCCTCTGGAGAGCTTCCGCTGCGTGTTAACGTTAGCCTAAAGTATTTTTTCCATGCGAACGAAGCCGCGAGCAGAGACTAGTTTTGAATAAAGAACTAAGTCTGAAAATATATTTTATTATTTTTCTGAAGGCTTGTATAATTGTACACATAGAAAAATAACACCGATTCATTGTTATTCTGTACATAATAACGCCATTATGTTTTTTGTCTATTAGAATCTTTCAAAAAAACGATTTGTATATTTGTTTGTATCACAAACAAGAACAAATTTTATCTTCTTCCCATTATTTTTTATAACAACATTATACGAACATTACAAACAATTTTAAATTCAGAAACTATTTCTAGTTTTCTATTTGCTTAACTCACACCTGTTTTATATATATGTAGGTATAAATCAGTAGGGAGTAATTATTTAAAATTGATCATTATAAGCATGATTTCTATTCTCATATACTTGTCACCAATATGTATATATTTTTTCCCATTGAATACCATAACAACTAACTAACAAAGAACGGAAATACTTAATTCATGACATGACTGTTAAATAGTCTTGGAAGAATGTAATCTAAGTTAAGATTTTTTTTTAATTAACACGTTATTAATAGATTGATCAAACATATTAACCAAATCATTTTTTTTAGTTAAATGATACATACCATAGAAATCGTTATAGGGTAATCCATATTTATTATAACTGTCCCACTTTTTACACAATTTAAAACTAGAATACATTTCTAGAAAATTATCGTGGACGAATAACGGACCGATCACTAAAATTTAACAGAAACTATAAGCTTATTAGATGGAACGTTTATTTCGGTGCCCTGATCTGTCTTCATGGTTTGAAGACGGTAAGTTCTTGCAACATTAGGTACCTCATCGCTGTGCAATACTAGAAGAAATCAGTCTTTGTATGTAATACTGAAACGCCTACTAAATAGATCAGTAAAATTATACTTCTTATAACTATTGCTTATTGTAGTACAAAAAATTCATTCAAAAGCATTGATGCGCTGTACCGGTTGTTTTTTGTACCTTTGATATCTTTATCTATATTAATAAATCTGTAGTTTTGTATGTACATTAAGAACACTGATCACTGTTTATTTGTTAAAAAAGGAGTCTAAACATTTTAATCCAATATTGCATAACATTTATCGTTCTAAAACTGATAGCATATAAAAATGATCAACAATAATTTTAGAATTTATCTAAAAAGTATTTGCAACATAGTTATGAAACAAAATAATTATCTATACTAATATTATAAAGCTGGAGTGTTTGTTTGTTTGGTTGAACGCGCTAATCTCATGAACTACTAGTCCATTTGAAACATTCTTTCAGTGTTAGATAACCCATTTACGCTACGATCAAAAAGGAGCACAGCACCAATGAAGAATCATTCAAAATCGTTTTTTTTTTCCTTTTGAGAGATTTCGCTGCGTGTTAGCGTTAGCCCAAAGTAACTATATCATGCAGACGACTTCGCGGGAACTGCTAGTTGTGTAATAATATAGCTTAGCGTATAGCTAGTATACATGCTTGTTGTAATATAGATACATACTTGTTTTGTATTATTTCGTCACTGAGATCACTACAGGTTTTTTGTTATTTAATTCAATCACAGGTCGAATTATTGTTCAAGCTTAAATTTTTTAATACGGATTGATTTTTCTGACTGTACCTTAATCGTTTTAATATTACTGTAAATTTAAGTTGTATTTGAGATAATCTTGCTATGAACCAGATATTTCGTATTGAAAGAAAACGTAGCGTCGATTAATTTAGATTATTCAACGTGTTCCTATTTCTAGAACAAAGTTATTTTTTTTAATCATATCAAATTATTTCTTAAAAGCTTGTTGGAACGATGACTACGTTGAGCAATATTCAATTAATAAGACACCGTGAAACCACTACTGTGACAGTTTACACACGTAATATTTGAATTTCTATTTATAAAATACCCACGCACAATTATATAAATTATAGCTTGTACTGTAATATTTTCAACATCTTAAAACGGCCATCCATCGTAAGACCTAGATCACATGTATTGTTGAACGATAAAGTCTTTTTCTGACGAAATAACTTCTTAAATAATTGAAACTATATACTGGCTGAAATAAGATACTTTTCATGAATGAATCCATAAATAAAACCTAGGGTTTTATAAGCCCTAGTATAATAATAAAAAATGCATTTATGATTCACAATATTTTTCCAGGTCATTGTAAAACTATGTAGTAAATTTGTTTCTAGGTATTTAGAAACCATAAAATTCTATGAAATTTATCCTCTCTCCTCATATTATTAGCATAGATGTTCAAATAATATTGTGTCATAGGAACGTAAATGGAAAACATGTTGTAACGTACGATAGACCTGTATAGGTAGACTAGATGTGTCCGCAGCTATGGACGCATTTATTACACGCTATGTCTCGTATATTTTTACTCATATTCTATTATTACTGCATGTAATATTCATAATTATTATATGTTATCGCTTCTGGAACGAAATATATTCTCTGTATATGAATAAGTTTCGTAAAAATTGTTTAACATTCTAAATTTATTTGTTTACGATTTATGGAAGTATTATTGATTGTTTTATAGCTTCAATTATGGAATGGCATATATTTCCCGTTTTTTTATAAGAACCGGTTTAACTGTTTTTAATACTAAAATACAGACAGAAGGACAATATTTTCTCAATGTTACATTCGTGACCAATGACCTTTACGATAGATGTGTTAATATGTCTAATTTATACTTATAAAACTGTAGTGTTTTTTTATCTGTCACGACAATTTTTTTAGAGTATGACATAGCCACACATTATAATGCTTTTGCATGGAGGCTAATCAATAATTATAACATTAACAGAGATTTTATTATTTCATTTTAAATCGGCAAAAATATTCAGCAATGCTGACATAATTCCAATTAATCAAATAAATTACAGCTTACAATGAATTCAGATAAACACGTAATTTCTATTAAATAATAAAATTATTATCAGAAGGACGAAGTCGCGGATATTAATTAGTGTGGTACTTGTATTGCTTTTTTAAACGTATTTACATATATTGTTAATCATCGTGCTTGATCTATGTAGGTGTTATTCCAGGAAGGTCACTTATTAAGGTTCGTGACTTTTATAACACCAACATTACTACATATTACAAAACAAAGTTCTCTGCCACGTCTACCTGTCTGTTCGCGATGAACTCAAAAACTACTAAACGGATTTTTATGCTATTTCTACTAGTAGATTAAGTGATCATGAGGAAGATATAGGTACAGAATTTGTCAAGGTTCTCTTTATTATTGCGGCGGGACAACAACCACCGGTCCCGCTAGTATTACAATATACCACATGTATTCGTACAATAGAGTTACCTGTGAATACATATATTATGTACGAATTACAAAAATGAAATTTTATTTACTTTAATTGTTAGCATTTGACTACAAATTACTTGATCTTTATTAATATTACAAACTAGCTATTCATCGTGACTTCGCCCGAAAGATAGGTCAAGTCCTACAGAAACCCGAGCGAAGGCGTAAATTAAAAACTTGTGTTTAATATCGATGTGGCCAAAGAAAATAACTAGCATTCCGACTTCCATGTATATCTTTTGAAACATATATCTTGCTTAGCGAGATTTTCAAGTTTACTCTTTGCAAATGAACTATTTAATGCATGTCTAATAAACTATTATCTTATTTTCTGTTTCCCACTACACATTTTTTTATAAAACCGATTGAGGCAAACGTACAGGTAGATTACTTGATGTTAAGTGATCACCGCCGTCTATAGACATTAGCAATCCCGGAGGAGTCGCAAGTGCCTGTAGGTGGGGGGACGGAGAGGCAGGCCTCCGGCGCTCTCACTAACCGAACGAAACGCAACAATGCAAGTACTGTTACTTCACGTCGGTTTTCTGTGAGAGAGTGGTACTATTACGGGCGAGCCGACCCTTTCATGCTGAAACCAGTAATAGCTTCGACGTGCCTCTACCAGAACCCGACAAATACCCTACAACATTATGTCCACCTGCAAGCAGAACCAAGATTGGTATACATACTCCACCGTCAAGAATCTGCGTTTTCTAAAACGAAATAGTCGCTACGTAACCAGATCTGATTTTTTTGTTTTCTCACAAATATATAAATTTAAAATCGGAAGCCACTTCATC
This sequence comes from Antheraea mylitta, assembly GCA_014332785.1. Lineage (NCBI taxonomy): Eukaryota > Metazoa > Arthropoda > Insecta > Lepidoptera > Saturniidae > Antheraea > Antheraea mylitta. Next base: position 8,505,400 of record JACEII010000009.1, read on the forward strand.
ACATTAAGGCAAATAACCAGTTACAGTATTCTAATTTTGTTTTATTGAAATGACTACTTATAATAAAAATTTATCTTCTAATTTATTCTATTTCACTTGATATATTTATTTTAATTATGTGTAATTAGGACAGTAAATGTTGTGTATCACCTAAAATTAACATTCTAATGTTAAATTGTCTTTCTCGTATTCTGCGATTTCGCGTTAGCTACCAGAAGTTACGCTTCGACACTGTTCAACGCCCGTTATGGAGCTTGGCAACGGGAATTTTACTACCTATTTTCATAAAAAACGAATATTAATTACTCTAACTTTATGACACATAAGTATAAAAAATTAAAGTATATTTTTCCATTTTTTTTTCCTTTTTTTATATCCAAATGTATATTAATACGTGAAGCAAAAACTTTGTACCCCTTTTTAAATGAACTGCGTTAACGGGCGAACTTGAAATTTGGCATAGTTCAAGTTTATATGGCGGAGAAGTACAGAAAACTATTTTTTTTTTATATAAAATGCATTAGAAATACACTAAATTGACTATGGTCGAATGTCAACCACTGGGCGCCTACTAGTACTTTTAAAGAGCTCAATAAAGTATAACTTGGACTGCTTTATTTATATTATATGTATTTTTTTAATTCGGTTAACGGATTCAGAGTAACGTACACGTACCAATTAGTCAAATGTATAAAACTCTGTAAATATTCTGATGAAAAAAAATGTTGTTTGTGGATCAAGGACATTTATCTTCTATACATATAATAAGAATGTAAATCTAATGTCTGTATTTTTTCGATTTACGTTAAAAAAAAATGTTGCAGGTGTCTAGAAATAAGTAATTTCAATCATTTTTAGAAATATCTGTCTGTCTGTTTGTATGACCACACGTCACTGCTAAAAGCATATCCTCAGGAGTAACTAATTTTTTGTTTCATTAAAATCGGTCCACTCTATCAAAAGTTATTGTATTTGAATGACGACCGGAGTTAAGTACCTACGAGAGAAGAGTAGTAATCTATATCTATACTAATATATAAAGCTGAAGAGTTTGTTTGTTTGTTTGTTTGTTTGGTTGAACGCTATGATCTCAAGAACTACAGATCCGATTTAAAAGTTTCTTTTAGTGTTAGATAGCTCATTTATCGAGGATGGCTATAGGCTACATATCATCACGTTAAAACCAACAGGAGTTGAGCACTAATTAAGAATGTCAAAAAAACGGGCTATTTTTTAAGCTTCCGCTGCGTGTTAATGTCAGTATTATATGCGTTGCCATGGTGACGCGATAACATTCTATCGGAAATATTTTCATGGTTTATTTTGTGTTCCTACTCAAAAAGTTTGTTCTACGTTAGTTTTGTTTTCAATTTTTAATTATACGTGGTACGTTTGTGTCGGAAACATTTGTAAAGTTTATTTTGTGCTGATATTTTTAAAGGTTAGTAGTAATAATATTCGTCCATCACAATACAGGCGAAGGAATTAATCCATACTGCCAATTCTGAAATTGTCTGTATAGGTAGTTCTTATGTATTCTCTATACATAAGCGTCAAATCTTCTATATAATATTTCGTAAATTATTATCTTCTTAATTTCAAGCTTACAGAATACATGCTCCATGGCATTAGTTTACATTTATTTCACTCATGCATAATAAACAAGCCATATTACATAAAACGCCGCCAATTTAACACAATATAGAGTAAAATAATACAAAATTATGAATAAAATATAAAATCCCTACATAACACTGACTGAAATCCCGTCAAAAACTCCTCAAAAAGTTTACTCTACGTTAGTTTTTTTTTCCAATTTTTGGTTTGTGATATATTGCGTATTACGTATTATAAGAGTAAAGCGTGTGTATATAATATTCAAATAAATACTTTTTGATGAATACATATATCTGCGGTGCTACAAATATCAACATTTTTTTTTATTCTGTCGATATATCTGTTTGTTTATTTGTTCCGGGTAATCTCCGAAACAGCTGGACCTATATGAACGGTTTTGTTTTCTTAGAAATGATTGCGCTATTAACCTAGCAAGGTCTTAACAGCTTCAACGGACTACAAGTAATATTTGAACGGAAATTTTACGGGCAAATAACCAACTAATTAGTTGTTTTAGCGAGCGAAGCTAGCGAGTTCAGCAGACGATACCTGATATTATATCTATACCATAAAAGATTGAACACATATTGTTCGATAATGTATAGCTTAATATTTTCATTACTTTCTTATATAGTGTAAGTGAGCAATGAGGCTGATACATAGATAGTAGTTTAAAGTTCCAGCTATGTATGTGGCTTATGATAAATCTCATCCCATTCGATACACTATTAGTATTCACATATATAATGTACATATTACCTGTTACTGTAGATGATGTGCGTGTCATACTTACAAATATTTTTGAAAGAGTATTATTGTTATTTACACATCTAATAACAATTTTACATTTATTTAATACATTCAAAAAACGCGTGCGGAGCCGCGGGTATCAGCTAGTTAATATTATAAAGCTGGAGAGTTTGTTTAGTAGGTTGAACGCGATAATCTCAGGAAGTATTGGTCCGATTTTAAAAATTATTTCAATGTTAGATAGCTTATTTATCAAAGAGGGCTAAAGGTTATATATCATCACGCTAGGATCAATAGGAGCGGAGCATCAATGAAGAATTTTTCAAAATCCTTTTTTTTTTTCTTTTGAGAGCTTCCGCTTCGTTTTAGCGTTAGCCTTAAGTAACTATTTCACGCGAACGAAGTCGCGGGCAGAAGCTAGTTAAGTATAAAATAATCAAATATTAACATCGGAAACATCGACATTTTTTACCTATTCTCTTCACGCAGAATACCCCAAATGTATAATGTATTTTCTGTAGGTGTACCCTTTATAAATGAGATGTACAGAACTCGTTTACCTCATCTGTTTATCGAATGCGAACTATTATAATTAATGTAACAATACTCATTGTTATTTATTTCCTATTTATAGTTAAAAGGACAAACAACCTAATAACCCTGCGATTAGTATAGAACAATGGATAAATTTGCACATTAATACTGTCAATTGTATAACTTATTTCCTGCAATAAACTATTTCTTTATATTTTTAATATAATCATCATAACTGGGTGACTTATTTTTATTATCCATTGTCAGTTATTTCAAGAGCATCTTATACAATAGGTTTCATTTCTCCCTTGACATACCCGTGAGTTTGTTTGTGACAAAACAAGCTTGTTGCCGGGATGATGTCACGTACAATTAAATTTTAATTGTGTTACGAAGTTAGTTGTTTATTATGTGAAAGTAAGTGGGACTCCTTTGTAATTTTCTTACGATGGTACTTGTAGTCACAACGTATTATTAAACAAAGTACTTCGCCACGTCTGTCTGTCTGTCTGTTTGCGATAAACTTAAAAACTACGATGATGGAATTCTATAATTAGACCGTAAAGTACAGCAAATCACTGTACTTAAATTATAATAACATGAGAGTACGAAATTCCTGTTGCAACCTGGTTAACTATTAGAACAAATCTAAAACAATGTCGGCAAACACCAACAGATGTGTTTCGATGTAAACTTGAGACAGTGGCTTTAGGTTCAGCGTGCTATTATCTACGGCCATGGTGTCACTAAATAACGGGACTATGGATAACCACTATATCTACGTACAATAAGAATGTTACAAAACAAATGCTTCAAATAGTCAAGTATGCCACATGATTAAAATATTTTTTTTTAAATCAATTCTTAATTTTCTCGTCGTATTTCATTACCTTCTTAAAATAATACTAGTATTGTATAAATTACCTAAATTATATTAATTGGTTCTAGATTGGTTTGTTCTAGTTAATTTGACATCAACATAAAAGTTCTTTGAATATAGTTCTATAACGGTGAAATTGTCTAATACTACAAGCACATCGTGCTTGTATATACAATATTATAAAGAATTGTTAGTTTGTTACATTGTAGGTGGTAATATCTCAGAAACTACTGATCCAATTTGAAAAATTCTTTCATTGTTATATAGCTCATTTATCGAGGAAGGTTACAGGCTACATATCATCACGCTAAGACCAAGAAAAACGGAGCACCGATGATTTTTTCAAAATCGGGAGTGTTTTTCCTCTTGAGGGCATTCGCGGCGGGTTATTGTTAGGCCAAAGTAACTGTTACTACGCGGAAGAAATTGCGAGCAAGGGCTAGTTACTGATATAATAAAAAACCTTCCGTCTTTTCGTCAATAAACGCGCAATCCCTACAGTCTCTGTGATGTATTCTGATATACTAAAATATATATTTGAAAATAAAACGACATGGATGAGTAACCATAACTGACCTTTACCGACTTAATTTAAAAACAATCAGTTCCAAATAAAATATAGAAGTATATATGTATGTATATCTAACCAAAAATACCACTGTGACGAAAAACAATAAAATTGTTTAAATTTGTTTTTGATTACGCGTATAATTACAGCAAACAAACAGTTCATAGAACATCATAAAACACTTCACTATGTATTGTTTATGTACCATTGATTTGTATTTAATGTTTATGTTTGATGGTCGGAAAATTTTCAATCTTGAGTTCATTATTTCCTTTTTTGCTCTTTTGCCGCGATTAGAACAAATTACTATGATAAACGTGGAATTTATATTGATCTATGTTTATACTACGTAGTTCTTAGTGGTCTATATTTAATTTTATTTTCCATTTAGTAACTGTTAGTAAATAGACTGACACACCTGTAATTAGCATACGTTACCGGCAGCTTTAAGAATACATTTTGTTTTTCTAAAAACTAGTTTTATAAAAACTAGTGTAAGAAATTTAGACATTAGCTTAAAAAAAATGAGACTACGATTAATAATATATCACTAACGTTAGGTATTTTGGTTCCAAAAACATTATTTTAAATGTTATTTACCTAAGTATAACAGAATAAGGATAGCACAATACTTTAAGCGGTCGCTTTTCCGCGCCCACCGTTTTTGGTGTTGTATGTTCGAATCCCATATTGTTTAAGTTAGACACTTGGATTTGCTTTGTGTTAAATGAAAAAAAAAATGTGTTAACTGAATACTTGGGAAATGTGGGAGTCATATTTTAACAACAGGAAAAAATAAGATTTAGCTTTGTCTTCATGAATTGCTTGTCACTAACCCACAATACAAATAATCCTAAATGCGGGCGTTATCATTTAATAACAAGATTTTTTTTAAGATGTATAGAAAAGAAAAATCACCATTAAAGGCACATGTCTAACGGTAATAAACCGTATTATTGTATACACATTCATTAAAGATTGTTGTTAAATGTACTGTGGGTATAAATATTATTTTATTAATATTTGCACTTCACTAGAATTATTGGAATACAAACAAGCTCACGATAAATGACTCCTTCATTTTATCGTTCCTATTATTGACTTCGTATGAATAGATGCGTCTTTGATTTGATTTAGTTGCCAATGCTTTAAAAAGTATAGGTCTTACTAGATGGTAGAGCACGTTGAAGCTATTATTGGTTTCAGCATTAATGGGTTGGCTTGCCTGGGGTAATACCACCCAACTCACAGAAAACCGACGTGAAGTAATAGTGCTTCTATTGTTGCGTTTCGTTCGGTCAGTGAGAGCGTCGGAGGACCACCTCCCTTACCCTCGCCCCTCCCTCCTTCCCTTACCACCCTTCCTCCACTTCAAACCTTCCCCCAAACTTAGGCTGGCAACGCACTTGCGACTCCCTTGGTGTTGCAAGTGTCTATGGGCGACGGTGATCACTTAACATCAGGTGACCTGTCTTTTCGTTTGCCTCTTATGACATAAAAAGTATACTTTACTAAGTGTTTTAGTCGAGCAGTTGGAACGGAAAGAATTTGATATACAAATTAGAATTATTTTTTTGCGAAATAATAAACATTGGCATCTATAATTCTACACTAATTAAAACAAAAAGTCGTTGAAACAACATTAATGTACGTACATTAAACGTTTGAGAGTACTACTATAAGAGTAATGAGTTACGATAAGAGTTAAGAAAGTTTTTTCAATTGTTATTTTATATACATGGCGAAATATCTTAATGGCAAATACTTAAGTGTTTTTACGACAGGAAAAAAAAGTAAAACTTTTTATGTATTTATAATAATACCTGCATTTACGAAACTCGTGTCTTCTTTCGTATAGTAATAACACTAGATAGGCAAAAATATGTTAATAGCTGACCCAAGAATATAAAATGTTAATCAACTCGTTTTAAATTTATTTAATGCAATGAACAATTGTTCTCAAAAATACATGTAAGCATTATTACGTAAGAAACAAAAAGTTCTTAGAGAACAATCCGCTGCGCCGCCCACGGATTAATACTCTGTCGCCCACGGATTAGAGACAAGAACTTGGTGATAAGAACAATTAATACTGTTAAATAAATATAAACATTTTGTTCTAAAGTTACTAATAATATCAATACACACACAATTTAGTAATATAAAACTAATATAAATAATACACGAATGTTACTGTAAATAACAACTTAAATAATTTATGAAACATATAAGTTTTCAAAAACTCTATGAAATTTTGAGAATGACGGAAAAGTGATACGTGTATAGAAATAAAAGGTGTAAATACAACTAAGAAGAGTGACGCCATATAACAGGGGACAGTGTAAAGGCAAACATGTTGAAGTAGTCCGGTGAAGCTGTTAAGAACTTGCTGGGTCAATAGCGAGCGTAGTCACTGCGAAAAAAAAAAGCAAACATGTTGTGCCGATCCTACTTAGATGGGATAAAAGCAAGAAGGTGATGATTTAAATATAACTAAACATTATTTATAATTACAAAACACTAATTGTCATCGGTTCGCAGTAATCTATAGTTATGTTTTAGCATTTAATTATTATCGTCATACTGTCTATAAAATACCACAACGGAAACCTCAAGTAAATTGGATCTACATTGTACAGTCCTTAACAATTTTTTTACCTGCTCTGAATATCATAAAGATTTTAATATAAGACATAGTTAAATATGATTATAGGAATTTAAAATATATTTATTTATTCTTAAATTGTCTCGATGTTACAAATATAATATAACAGAACCCGGGCGACCGAGCCTAGCTTGGCTTTTTAAAAAACATTTTTAAATTAAAATAAACTGTTAGGTTTGCTTTATAGTATTAACGTTTTTGTACAAAATATTAAAAAAATATATCTCTGATGTCACTCGGATTCGAACTGGGGCTTTACGGATTTTCGAAACAACCGATTTGCATCTGAGCTATTTTTGTTTTGACAACGGCGGTGAAATTTACCTTTATATTCTAATTACATTTTTTCTTTGCCTGAAAAGTCAGTTAAAAATTTATAAAATCTAAACAAAATCTAGCTAGATCTATTTATCGTCCTCGAAACTACCTACATACTAAGTTTCACGTATTTTTTATTATTTAGCAAAGGTTTTCTTTCATTACAAACTTTAATTCGAATTTAAGGTTTTAAACAAACGTTAAAACGGTTGAAACGGTTTAGGGTTGACTCTCATTCGGTTAAACTAGGATTAGTTATTGACTCAATAAAGTTATCCATAGAATAAACCGTCAATGCGTTTCTGAGTACACAACGACTTATTAAATAATTATGAAACTCATAACTAGTTCTTTGATGTTCACTAGATGGCTCTTTTTGAGAAAGAGTGTTAAAAATTGGTTTTATTATTTTAATTCTTAACTTATTGTAGTAATATTATGATTAAAAAATACTTTGGAGATTAGTAGATGGTATATTTTATTTTATAATTATTTATTTGCTTATAAATTTAATTATTTTAGACACAAAACTTTTCAATTCGTTAATTGTTCGTCAATGACATGTCATTGTCAAGATATTAAAAACTTTTAAAAAATGTCAAATAAAAAATGTCGAATAGATAAACGCCCAGATTGGCCAGTTAAGTTTAACGGTGGTATATCGTATGATTGTGTGTTCAGAAACCTAATTTGAAGGTAATCTAATCAATAACCAGTTAAACAGATAAATGTGACTCGGAAATCGAGCATTTGTCGATTACAGTTAATGACAATTCATAAAAAAAAGATGCGTGTCATAAATAACTTTTAACTTATTCTATCATATCACATTAAACATTAAAGAAGACTTGACTCAAATTAAATTTTACTCGATTGCTATTTATCTATTAATCAGCAAAGTTTTTCTTTCATTAGAAACTCTAATTCAAATTTACGATTTTAAACAAACGTTAAAACTTTATTGAAATGGTTTGTCTTATTTGGCTACAATTAATGATAGTTTATAAAAAAAGATGAGTGTAATAATTAACTTTGAACTTTATTCTATCATATCACATAAACATTAAAGATAACTAATTGCAATTTGTGCGTAGTTGTATAACTGGTTTTACCAACTGTTGTTGTCGTCAGTTTGTATAATAGTGCTATTTACGGGTTAGGTCATCATTACCTACTCAAGAAACTTTTTGCCAATGAATACGATCTCAATCGTTTTCTTTATTCTTAGTTTCTAATGAAAGACAATGACAATTTTGATAAGCCAATGACATTTTCCACAAAGTAATTCTCTTGAAAATAGTGTCGTGTTGATTAAAAATAAACTATTCCGAATGAGTTATAAATAATTAATTACTCTTCTAATCCTTATTTATTTGTGTAATTGGCGCGAGTTAGCTATAAAAAGTTTTATTATTGGCAGTAATTGATTCTGTATTTTAATGAAGTCATTGTCTTTTACGTTTGTATGAGCTAATATACAATTTTTCCGGAGTAGCAAATTTCTGTGGTTATGTACTTTCTTAAGAATAAGTGACAATAGCAACATTCTTTTATATTTTATTAGGAAATATTTACATCTTAATAACGTAATAAATGTTTAGTAACGACAATTTTATAAATTGATACTATTAAAGAGGTACCTCTTGATATAATATCTAAAACTGCCCTCGGCTTCTATACGGTTATAATTTTTTAAGACTGATTTTTGATTAATACATATATATGGATATATGCTGATTACAGTTTATTATTTCTGGAGATCGTAACACGTTAAGTCTAGTAACATAACTCAATATGCATCAAGTATATAACAATGTTTTTTATATATATCATAGGAGGCAAACGAACAAGTGGGTCACCTGATGTTAAGTGATCACCACCGTGCATAGACACTTGCAACGCTAGGAGAGTTGCAAGTGCGTTGCCAGCCTGTATTGGGCGAGGTGGGGGAGGTGGGCGAGGGTGGAAGGGAAAAAGAAAGGGGAAGGTAAGGAGAGATGGGCCTACGGCGCTCTCACTGACCGAACGAAACGCAACAACGCAAGCACTATTACTTCACATCGGTTTTCTGTGAGAGAGTGGTACTAACACGAGCGAGTCGACCAACTCATGCTGAAGCCAGTAATAGCATAGTTTCAACGTGGCCTACCACCTACAAATTAACAACAGAAGCCACAACTCTTTTAGCAACTATACGATATAATAATGCAATGAACTTAAAAAAATAGAAAACTTACAAATAAGTATTACTGTACCATATAGTGTACTATCAATCATAATAGTAGTTATCGAAAAAAGGGTTTGTTATATATAACATGTTTTTAGAATTTAAATAATACGTTTCAAGTGAAGAACAAGACACGTTTGATTTTGAGTTACACGATTTATGTGGCCTTCTATAGGATTATCTGTCTCTTATTAAGTCTGTTTGTTATATACACACATTTGGTTAGACTTCTATATTATTAACGTGCTAAAAACTTATCAAATATAAAGAAGAATACGACTAACTTTTCGATGCAGGATTATACATAGCGAGTTTCTTAGAAATCAAACAATATTTTTCCTGTGAAATGTAAAAGTGGGTGATATTTATTCTGCTATTTAAATATTGAAAGTTATTAAATATCGGTCACATTTAATATACACAAATACAACGGATTCTTGTCTCAGTTATATATGATATCTAATTGGTTTTGTATCTGGCACTAGCTTCTATAATATACATATACATTTTTTACCAGTTCTCTTACGATAGAACAAGATACGCGTCATTTAGATTTATGTGACCTTTTATAACCTTTTATAAGTATGTGTCCTATTCAGTATGTTTAATTTTGTAATCAAGAAACTTCTACACAAACTTTTGGCTATAGATATACTATGAACGTATTAGACACGGAAAAGAACACGAGGGATACTACCATATGCACTGAGATATATTAATTAACTGGTTGCCCCCGCGGACTTCGTTTCGCCTTCATATGATTTTTTTTTCTTAGTCCACCTTTTCAGTATATACATACCAATATATAAAACATTTTTGCTATGCTACCCCATAGAGACTGATAGTTTTTGCGAAATACAAACGGAGAAAGCGACATTTTTAAAGCAAACTGCAGTAAAGTGGTAAAATTACACACGTAATCACAAAAAAGAAAAAAAAAACATCGTAATTACGGATGCATTCAAGTTGCTAATAGAAATTTGAGTTTGCGTTCACAATTACAGAAAAAGAAACTGATATTTAGGTTTTTCCGTGCAATTTTACAAATTTTTCTCTCCATAAAAGCCTTCCTTAAAGTTCAAGGAACAAATAAAACCAACAATTACTCGAATTGGACTAGCTATCTGCGATTTTTGCGCTTAGCAAACTATTTTTCGGTTCATTTTTATTTACATAGATTTATGTATCGTACAGATATCGGTGTTGGTACGATCATGGCACGGTATCGTGTTGGTCGGTGACAAGACGGTTAAGTGTACTTTGTTTCATATTAATTTATATAAAGAATGGTTTTACGGTCTTGATATGAGCCGTCGTACGGGCCGGGATTTTAAATATCTAAAATAATTATATTTCACCTTGAACTTAACGACTAACCTTGAACTCTGACCACGGCTTACTACTTCGGCTATTTTTAATGTTGTAATGTATTTTAATATTATAATGTTTGTCTCAAAATATTTTCTCCACCACTTTTTATAACAGAAAACGGACTATACAATAATTGTGTATATATTTTAATTGTTTCATTATCATTTAATTACTATTTAGAAGAAACTAAATAATGGTTAAGACATACTCTATAGTTGGTTCAATTATAATATTTTAACAATTATTATATCTTGAAGTTCATGAGTTATATTTAAAAAAAAAAACATAACCATGACACCAATCACTCAAATACATGGAGAAGTTATAAAAATAAGTGAAAGAGAGTAAGTAGTAGCTTGGACTCAAATCAGACAGTAAATTATATTGATAGAAACAATGAAATCTGTTATTCAATCTTATTAAATCATATATGTACATTACTTGGTTGAAATGTTAGTAAGTACTGTTAAATGTACACTTAAAGAAATACAAGTCATAAAAAATGAAGCCCTAAAATTACTCTGGAATTATAATAAACTTCCACTGAAAAAATTTATACAGAAATGAAAATTATGAATCTAAAATTAATGTCTATCTTTGTGTTTGTAGGTGGTAGAGCCCCGCTTTGTAGGTGGTAGAGCCCCGCTGAAGCTATTTTTGGTGTCAGCATGAATGGGTCGGCTCCTCCGGGGTAGTACCACCCCTCTCACAGATAACCGACGTGAAATAACAGTGCTTGCATTGTTGTGTTTCGTTCGGTCAGTGAGAGAGCCGGAGGCCCACGTCCCTTCCTCTTTCCTTCTTTCCCTTTCCTTCCACTCCCCCTTCTCCCATATACAGGCTGGCAACGCACTTGCGACGTCTCTGATGTCGCTAGTGTCTATGGACGGTGGTGATCACTTAACATCACGTGACCCACCAGTTCGTTTGCCTCCTTTGATATAAAAAAAAAAATCTAATATTATAAAGAGGTAAAGTTTGTGAGTTTGTGACGTTGTAGGGGGTAATCTCAGACACTACTGGTCCGATTTGAAAAATTCTTTCAGTGTTATATAGCTCATTTATCGAGGAAGGTTATATATAATAGGCTATAATAACAGCGGAACATCGATGAAAAATGTTTCAAAATTAGGTTTTTTCCTCTTGAGAGATTCCGTTGTGAGTTAGCGTTAGCTCATAGTAACTATTACTACGCGAAGTCGTGGACAGAAGCTAGTATATAATACTTGCAATTTAATAAAATATACACAAAAAAATACATTCACAGATATGTTGTACAGAGAATACTTCAAATTCCTATTTAAAAAATATAAATAAATTAATCCAAACTAAACAAAGAAAAAAATAGTAGGTATGCCACACAAAACCAAAAATTTAAGAGAACGAAATTATTTTATGAACTACCAGAGGGCCTAAGAAAAACTGAATCCCGTAATATATAGGTACATATAGAGTAAGACTAAAAATGTATCAAAAAGATAAATATTTTTATATATAAGCTTGTAGCTACCGAGTATGTCAGCAGTTAGCAGACTGGCTGAAACTTTTGTATATACTGTAAATGGAATGTCGTTCAAACAATTGAACGAACAAATGAAGTATGGCGTGTTATTCTAAATACCTATAGAGATATGAAAAAGCAGTCGTAGTACTGGCACTTGTAGTAATCAGACCTAAGCTCCTACAAATTTATTTGTTTATGCTAGAATATGTTTTGTTTGTCATTATTTAAAAAAAACTCTAATTAAGTGAACTAAGTTCTTTCGAGTAAATTTCCTTAAACCAAAGATCTAAAGATTTCAAGTTAATTCCAAAATAAAATATTACACATTTCTTTCAACTACACGTAACTTTTGAATAGTTTAAGATTCGATTTACGATAATTCAATATTTTTTCATTGTGATGTTTATTATATTTTTTTGTTGTTTACATTATTATTTTTGGAAATAAACAAAAATAAATGTTTTTTAAAAACGACTATTTTAAGGAAATAATAAAATTTCGGTAAATAAGAGGTAACAGAATTGAGAGAGATTCTTTAGGCGAAAGTTACGTAGGTACAACCTCTTAACAAGTTATATAGCTAAGCTTATTATCATTAATCACCCATGAAAATCCGTTCAGAAATTTTGAGTTTATCACGAACAGACAGACAGACGTGGCAAAGGACTTTGTTTTATAATTTCTAGTGGTCATATTATTTTTTTACCATACCAAAACTAGATTAGACACTTCCAGCGATAGCTATGAGTTTGAAGCAAATTTGTAATGCAAAAGCCATCAGGGAGCAGTAATTAGTAGTCACTTTTTTTTTTTTTTCGAAATGACTTCGCTATTCACCCAGCAAGGTCTTAACAGCTTCACCGGACTACAAGAGTCACGCTGAAACTTTTACTGGTTTCACCATGAATGGGTCGGCTCGCCCGGTATAGTACCACCTTCTCACAGTAAACCGATGTGAAGTAACAGTGCCTAGCTTTGGTGCGTTTCGTTCGATCAGTGAGAGTGCCAGAGGCCCACTTCCCATGTGGACGACGGCGATGATCACTTGCCATCAGGTGATCCGTCTGTTCGTTTGCCTCCTTTAAATATAATAGAATAGTCCTCAATATTTTAAGCCGTATTAGTTTGAATACAATTTAAGACAGAAGAAAACATTGAAGTGTTAATCTTCAATTTCGTCTACGCTACTTTTTACATACAGTTGTAATTAACTTTGGAAAACTAAATGTCACCCTAAAGCAGCCGATGATCATATCGTGGGACTTTAAAATGAATTCGGTGGAAACATATAGTACAAAACTAAATTAATAACAATTATGCACCTGTATAGCAGTAGACTTCTTATAACTACAAAACTATAAGTAATACAGTGTTTGTGCTCTAACGGTGAAATACTTATGTTCGTGGCACGGTCAAACTACAAGGTATTTAGTGGTATATAAGGTTATTTATTTATTTGCAATATAAATTTGTTATGGTAATACTGCCCCATCAGGTATAATATATGCGTATTAACACATAATATAAGTGGCCACTTTATAAAAACCGTGTGTAGAAGGCCATAAAGTAATTTAATAGGTTTTTAATGAAATATTCATTTATTTGCGACGTCGTTGGCCGACGCAGTGTTATTATTAAGCACGTGCTTACTCTCGTGAGAACTTCTATTGATTAGCAAACTATTATATAGCAAATTTTGCTCTTAATGTTTATTTTACAGAAAATATATTCTATATCTAAGTAACAAAGAAACCTATTGTATAAACTTTGTATATGTTGCTTCAAAAATGTTCTTTTCGTATATTCCGATTGCTTATTATTATTTCACTATATATAAGATTTTAATTGATTATACGATCGATGATAATTAAACGCTGAGACTTTTAAGGTTCATTATTTGGTTCATTCGTAAATTACCGCAATATATCAAATAGCTGATTAATTACTTTCTCAATTCACTCCAGATAAGAGTGCTATGGAAGTTGTGTGTCAAATATCCAGTATTCTTAGAGACATTGTTTGTTCACTATAAATGTACTTTTTTTTTTGTTATAAAAGTCTAACATACAATTTAGGGAATTGGAATATAATCATAAATGTTTCATTATTAAAAGTACCGTTTATTATAAAAGCGATATAGTTTATTTTTATTGTGAATTTATAGACATCCTGACACAATGCCTATGATATGAAATATGGTTGGCACCGACTTCCAATATATTATTAGGTAGCGCAAATATTCATATTTTATTTTATTTGGTTGAATTAATAATGTATTTATTTTTCGCTTTTCAGTGCCATATGGATTTTGATATCGAAGTCGGTTCAATTTTTTTTTTTTTAATTTTTATTTTTCCATTTTTAGTGTATATAAATATATTTATCTGGTTCTAATTAATTATAAAATAAGTTCATAGCTTGACAAACAAACATGATATTACACCGTACTAGATCCAACTAGTAAATTAAGTTGATTGTGAACGAATTTCAGAACCTCATCTTTCCTAATGTCCGTTTCACGGAAATTGCCTCAACAGTCATAACCCCATATGTAAGTCCTCGTCAAACGAGTCTTATGTACCCAAACACACGATAGCTGCTGTAAGCCGTTGAGGAGTTCCATTCTTCGTTTTCATGATCAACTCAGGATTGATTAAATGATATTCTTATCATTACAACAGGTTGTTCCAAGTTTTCATTAAAACTAGCTTATGGGGAAGTTCATTTATTCATATAAGCTTTATTCATCCCTTTATTTTCAACCCTTATGGTTGGATTCTTTTTTTAATTTCAAGAACACCATTCCCAGTTATCAAATTTCAAATAAAATTGTTGAAATCGGTTTCAAGTACACGAAAATACGTAGACACGAACTGGGTGAATATCAAATAAACTATATTTAACCCCCTTAGGGGTTGAATATTTTATTCAAATTTATATGGGACCACCTTGGTGTATAGCCGAATCAAACAAAAAAAGAATCATTAAAATCGGTTCACAACTGACGGAGATATCGATTAACATACATAAAAAAAAAACATACAACGGAACATAGAACCTCCTCCTTTTGGTTATTATTATATTTGGTTCTTTTTATAGACGTGTTATTAATTTTTATCCTACAAAATATTTACGTTAGAACATTTACTGTAGATTAAAATTATTATGAACAGCAAATTGTTTCAATAAATATCTTGGGAGATAATACAGATATAAAATTAGGCACAAGGAAAGATAAGTTGTCTATGTGTATATGTCTTATGTATACTTGTTTTATGAACCGTAAATACCGAAGCCGCAAAACATGAAAGCAAATTGTTTAAATACTTATGACACAATATTATTACATTGCACCCATGCGATGGTGGGACGGGTCGCTAATGTATCTTCCTTTTTAATTAAAGGAGTTCATAAATAAGGTAAGTTTAGAAGAAATATAAAGTGCCATCTATTATACAAGATCTACGATTGTTTCTCATGCGGGCATAGGAATTTTTAAATAATAATTACCATGACGAATGGTAATTACAAATTGTCAGGAAAAAATTCCATCTAAGAAATATATACGTTTATTTATAATTATGTGTATATATTATCATATGCAAAAATTGTCGCAATAAAATAATCTATATCTAAATAATAGTAGAAAACCTCATTCAATAAAATTATAATTTTTTTTTATGTAACCTAGCAACGTTGTCCTGCCTTTATAATAAAAAAATACTAAAATTCAACCGCAGCGCCATTTAATTGTAAATCTAAACCATTGTCGGACCCACCTGAACAATCGTAAAAAAAATCATCAAAATCGGCCCCACCGTTTAGCAGGAGTTCAGCGACATACACGCGTACAGAAGAAGTGTATATATATACATGTATATATATGTATATATATATGTATATATATATATATATGTATATATATATATATGTATATATATATGTATATATATATATATATATATAATATATATATAAAGAATATAATTAATCACGTATCTTTGCACACTGACATTATAAAATTACTTGAATTAACTGACGATAAGATATATTAAAAAAAAATAATACATTAATAACGTACCTTAAACGAACAAAAATGTATTTTCTTTTAAATTGGGTAAGCGTTCGGATTATTTCGGTTATAATATTAACGTGTGAAATACGGTTATCCCATCCGAGAGACGAGCGTACACTGTTGCGAAACGCAACAAAATACTATAGATTAGTAACAGTTGTTCTGTTTTAAATGGGGTGTTACCAGAACATCTTCGTTTTTATAAGCTGTCGACGTATCATGTGGAAAATCGTGTTGGTGCATTGACATTAGTTATCTGTGCGATAATAATAATACCTACATAGACAAACCTACAAAAAAGTACTCAAAAGTAAGGTTGAATTCAAAAGAGGTTACATGTGGTTTTATACTAAGAGTACAATAAAGAGAAACAAGCACACCATCCGACTAATACTGCTTTTTTATACGTATACAAATTGCTGTTATTTTTATACCCGGAAAAATCATAACAATTATTATATCAATAAATTTAAGTTGTGTTTTATGAATAAATTATCATTTTTTAGGAATTCTTTGTCTTCTACAGCAATGAATTGTTACCAACTTATTACTATTCATATTTACTTTTTTGGAAGACTAAGAAAATGCTAACAATATACATATATATTAGACCAGAGATTCCCAAACCGGGTTCCGTAGAATAGTTATCAGGGTTCCGCCAAAATTATTTATTATTATCTGTTAGATAATACCAGGGTTATAAATATTATTTTGATATAGCGAAAAATATGTGATGAGAAAGACTCATTATTTTTATGTAAATAGGTAGGTAGTTAAGAAGCTTTCAGCCCGGACCATGTCCGGCAGCGCACGTAGCTAGAGACACACACACATATGCGCATAATGTATTTAATAACACACCGCATCGCACATCGACGTGGTAGGTTTATATTTCTATTAAAAAGTTACATTAAAAAATCCGCAAATAAATGCGCTCGTATGAAAATAAGTAAATTATAGAAATTGAATAGAAACCGCACTTTACAACCCTCAAATGCGTAAGCTCACTTCCTTTTCTTATTATTTGTTTTGAAACTCCAAAAAACACAGTGGTCATATCAATTGTATTTTTTCATTAATTTCAAACCTGTATTAAACCCACTCTAAAAACTTTTAATCTGATTAATTGGATAATAGTTCATTCTTATTAGATATAATAAGATGAGTAATAAAAGTAAATTACCCAATTTGATATAGATATTTATATAACATAATTTTTACTGTTATTAACTTTATCAGTACACGATAAACCTTAAACTTCTTGATAACTTGTTCGGGTGCTATCTCATTAATGCATTGATAGACTATATTTTACTACTTTTTTTTCGAACTGACTACGCTATTGACCTAGCAAAGTCTTAACTGCTTCATCGGACTACATTTTATTACTAGCTGGGCAATAATATAGTATTACTAGCTAACCCGCACAACTTCGTTTGTGTGAAATCGGTTACTACCGGTTTCAATTGTATTTCCAAACTCGAAAATCTTAAAAAACCCAGAACCCAATTATAGCAACGTCCACTATTTTTTTCGATCTGACTACGCTATTGGGCTTCGGGTCTTCACATGTTCACCGCACTAATCCCACAGTTTCCAATTGTGAAACCAACCGATTCAGGGACCCCCTCAAACAAATACCTTGTTGTTGTAGTCAATTACTTTGTAGGTGTGGAATAAATTCCAATGTGGCAGACATAGCGCCATCTGTTATTCAATAAGATCAATTATTTCGTTTTATTTGAAATACGAACTCACTCGAAATTCATAAGAATCGGTCAAATCGTACAAAAAATCGGAGGAATTCGACTACGACGACACAAACACCGTGACACGAAATTTTTATGTATTAGATTGTCAATGTGAAAATAGCTATTGTTTGTACTGTTGAGCTGGAAAGTTGAAAACAATCGCCGGATGAAATCAAACGTTTGATTTCACGTGAATTGTAAAATTAGTCAATGTCATGGATCAATCGATTGCATAAAGCTCTTAAATTTTATCAAAACTATATTGTAATATTAACATATAAGACATAGAGTCAAAACCGGATATAGCAACATTGAGGGGACCAGAAAATTCGGACGTTATATCCGATAATTGTTATAAGCAATACATATACACAAGTACTACATAGTTATATTTTCATTTAGTATAGGTTATGTATATGAACTTCTTTTCACATGAAATGTCAACAAGAAATAAAAATAATTGGAGTACAAAATGTACTTCGCTGCCTGCAATACAGTGAGTGCAATACAATCTTTTCATTTTACTTTTCGTACTCCTCAAGGTATGAGTATCATCAATATTAAACTGGACGCTAAAGGCGAGAAATTTTTACAAAACTGATATCAGTTAGCGCACTAAACAATATGTGAGAATTATTAAAGGTCAAATGACCAGGAAAAGGTTCGGATGGGGTGGAAGAAAGTGCGTAGGTCTAAATAGGCCTTCAAGATTAAGTAGTAAGATCTAAAATCGTTCATATTGTTTGATTTTGCTAGGTCAAGTAAAAGGTTGGTCGTTATGCTACATGAACATCGATAAAAATTCGTCATTGTAAGCGGTATGTCGCTATATCCGATGATGTTATAGGCGGTATGTTTATTGAATAGTTTACTAGAGATTCGGCTGGGACCTTACACCCTGGTTGTAATAACCGATCGGTCGTTGTAAACGATGTCGTTATAATCGGTTTTCACTATATATAATTTGCTATGTCAAGTATTTTGTATATATATCGTTAATGCTTGAAAGAAATAATAATATATTTACTTATTATAACTATTGTTCTGAATCGCATTTGATAATACTGTAGGGGTTTTACGTCCTGTTATGTTGTTACCGTTGGAATGAATATGTTTTTTTTAACTGACTACACTATTGACCCAGCATGGGCTTAACAGCTTCACCGGACTACCACAGTTACAGTGCAGTGAAGCGCAATCCAATGCAGTGCAGTTCAATATAAAATGTTATTTACAAATATGAGTAAATTTTCTATGAAATACTCAAATATGTATGTGATTCATACGGTGTAAACTTTTCGCAAGAATTTAGTGGTAAATCCAATAGCAAAATTAGTGACATTTGTAGTACACATTATAATATTGGATCATATATGTATAGCGTCATTGGATTATCATAATAATATAAGTAATTAAAAGCAAAGTCATTCTCAATTGACATATTCTATCACATAAAAATAAATTAGGAATAATAGAAGAAACGGTGTGTGTAGATTGTGAATTTAATTATACCTGTTTATGATTATTTGAACACTACAGTCGCGTTGGAGATAAGCTGTGCTATCTCGCTGACTAATTTATTTGAGTGCTTTATATTACCCTCCGGAGATCTAAACTAACCGTCTACGTGACTACTATCTACATGATTCTATTTGGTTATTTATACATACTACATATGATACTAATCTCTTGTCTCGACTTCATATAAGTGCAATATACTAACAAAATATCATAAATGTCTCTGCTGTGATGTGATATAAAAGTTTTACTTCTATAGCGTGTCTTTATAACACACCCTTTTTTAATCTGTGTTATACATGTAAGATATTTATTAGAATAATATGCTGGAAAGCGAAGTTTTTATCTACATTAAGTGCTCAACATAGGTAGAGTACGTAGTTTGATAATATATGAATATTACATTTGTCAAATAACCAATTATTTGTAATAATGTGTAGGATATAATACTTACTTACTACTTACTAAAATACTTACTAGGAGAGCGATACCATTCAGCACTTTACTGCAGCCATTTCTGGTGTACAATCCTGTAGTACATCGTTTTTTATGTATATCTTATGGATTATTCAGTTTATGTGAGTGCTTGAAAACTTTCTGTTATGACTTCATTGGAATTCGTAGAATTTTCTCTACTTTACATAATGTGATATGTGTGTTATAAAACATCTTTAGACAATAATAAAAATCGCAACACAATCTATTGCGTAGTTTCAAAGAATAAAAATCAAAAATACTTTATTCAGTTCAGGCCCTAATAAGGCACTTATGAACTCCAATAACTATCATTGGTTCGAAGAACAACTCTGTCATCGAGAAAAACCGGCAAGAAACTCGATCGGGTACATTTTTTTAACATACTCGTATATTTCCAGAACATCATACAATAGCTTTTAGTGGATGCACAGAGAAGTCAATTCCAGACATCACTTCACATACTGATCTACTCTATAATATCCTTTTGACACAAAAACCTGTAAAACCTAGCACTATTACCTAAAAAACTTTTACTGGTTTTTTTAAGTCTGAAACATGGGGCGACCAACGGAAAACACAGAAATATGCGATAAGCGATTACGCGCTTAGAAAAAATAAAGAAATAACATCACTTTTTAACCGACTTAAAAAAAAGGAGGAGGTTCTCAATTCGTCTGTATTTTTTTTTTTTGCTACCTCATAACTTTGGACTGGGTGAACCGATTTTGATAATTTTTTTTTTATTTGAAAGCTGGTGTTTTCCGTGTGGTCCCATTTCAATTCCCCATTTCAAAAAAGTCGGTGCCAACCGAATATCATATCATCTACATAGGTACAAAGGCACCGACAACCAATGCATCTCTAAGTAACACACATTCATATGTTTTATTAAATTCGGTTAATTTGATAAACTATTTATTTTCCGCTTTTTGATTAATATTGAAGTCGGTTAATACTTTTTTTGAAAATTTACTTTTTAGTTTATATAAAGTCTTTAATGAGTACTACGGTTTTTGGCGGGATTTCAGTCTGGCATGTAGTGGATTTTATATTTTATTCATAATCTTGAGTTACTTGACTCTATATTGTGTAAAGTTGGTGGTGTTTTATGTAATATGGTTAGTTTAACGTGCATAAGTGAAGTGAAAATAATACCACGGAGCATGAAATTCTGAGGTGCCACAAAAACTCCCTGGAGGGTTCTAACAAGAGATCCACCATCTTGTTAGAATATTGATTGACACGACGCTTGATATTGTAATGATCGTGCGACGCTTGTAATATTATTGATTACTCGACAATGGCAGTAATAATCTGAAAGATTGATTGCCAAAAATAAAGTTAAAAAAAAGTCTTTAATAGTGATGTAAACATGATAATTGAAGTCTGAACAAAATTATTTTCATTGTTTAAACATATAAGAAATAGAATATAATTCAATCGCAAATCTCGGAAACAAAATATAATTTTAATCAAATAGAATATTCAGGATGATATCACTCGAACGCTAAAAGAGTTTGTTATAAATACAAAACAAATCTCACACAAAAATTAATTATGTGTACAGATCGCATCCCTGATTTCTTAGCCTTAGCTTTCCTTATTTATATTATCACTAGCGGGCCTTGACAAATTATCTGAATACTTAAAACTTCCTCGTGAATCACTTTATCTACTAGTGAAAACCCGTTCAGTAGATCTGAGTTTATCACGAACAGACACATGTGACAGAGGACTTGGTTTTATAATATTAAATATCAAAGTAACAACAAGATCAATCATCGACAAATCGAAATCCTATCAATTACCAGTTATGACTGTCATAATAAGTTGCAACCTTTACTTTAACACTAACTCAAAATGCTACAATAAAAGAGAGTCATTGTTAAGTTTTAAACAACTTGTATATTAGTCGTGAACAATCAGATTACAAATTTCTATCGCCCCGTTTGGATACTAGATACATTACTGGCTTATTATGGATTGCGCGTAGCTGCCGATCATGCCACCGTGGTCGGGCAATAAACTTCGTTTCCGCACACCCGCCGCGGCTCCCCGTCTCAACATCTCAAACTTAGTTTCGATCCCTAGAAGTGGAGCTCTCAAACACGCTGCTAGCGCAATACATTAACAGTGCGTTCATTATTTCATTATGCACACCACACTGCATCCCACACCAATGCATACATACACCGAAGAATAAATAGGCTTTTGTTTTTCCTTTTACTTAATCTGATCCAAAATTTAGTAATTCAGAATACATGCACGCATTCGTACGGTATATATGAAGGTACGTATGTCTCACACTAAAGTATACATGTGTGTTTAACTTTACTCGAATAAATATATAGTTTAGGTAGATTCGTGTTGTTGTATTCAAGGCCATGACACAAAACGAAATTCGGCCACTTTGGTACGCTGGGGCTTATTGCAAGACGGTTGAACGCCCTTAAGTGCTGACCCAAAAAGATCATGAAGCTGTATAGACCCGTTAGGCCAACATCGGTACCGCAAATCAAATTGCGATACTTCGAAGCCTGTAACTGCGCTGGATGTTATATCCGTGTATGGTTGTTGCGACCGAGTTACATAAAATGTCGGAATTTTAACAACCAGCCAACAACTTGTCTTCGATATTACGTTTGGTGTTTTTTAAACATAGTTTTATTTATATCCAATAACATTGATAATAATGTTGAGTAAGAAATATTTATAGTAATTGTTTTTAATCATAATCTTGTTCCTGTATGTAACAATAATTATAAATTCCATGCATATTTATTGTGTTTGTATGTGACGTGATCTTCTCGTGGTCAGCTTTATAAATGACCCCACAAACACGTACAAGCATGCGGCCGGTCACGATATCTCACAGCTATTATTATTATTCGTTAATACTCATTACTTCTTATAGTTATAACATAGCTAACACACCAGAAACGCCTATTAAAAAATTAAATGTTTAGTATATAGAAAACTTGCTTCTGTTCACGACTTCGTTCCCATGTAATAATGACTTTGGGCTAACTAACATGCAACGGAAGCTCTCAAAAGAAAAAAAATGATTTTGAAATATTATTTATTAGTGCTCCGCTTCTATTTAGCCTAATGGTATAAAGCCTTCCTCGATAAATGAGATATCTAAAACTAAAAGAATTTTTCAAATCAGAGAGGAACCTCACATACATGCATACAAACTTTTATCTTCCATTTCCTATCGTTATTCTAAACCCTTGAGGGTAAAACTTTTATAAGCTTGGACTGTCATAATTATTTACATCGAATCAACAGCAAAAAAAAGTTCCAAGCTTTAGCTATAAAAATGACGATACTTCCATACAACTTTTCATCCTCCCTATCAATCCCTTACAACCCTTTTTCGTCTATGTGCTTTCTCAGGTTCTAGACTATCTGTGTACCAAATTTCGTTTAAATCGGTTCAGTAGTTTTGACGTGAAAACACGATAGACAGACAGACAGTGCTACTTTCGCATTTATAATATTAGTAAGGATAGTTTATTCAAATATCTGTGGCAATATTAACGTATGAGATGTCTTTTACAATTTTTTTTTATGTGTATTTTGGACGACAGTAACATAAAACGCCGATAGCCTTACGTGAACTACAAGTTATGTAGTAGTTATTTATTGTGTATTTAATTCAGTCTTATTTTTATAACAATAACATTAATAGCGTTTAAACTAAATTGTTTTGTTTATGTTCTACGAATTTCTTATGGATGTCTTTATTAAATATGTATATATTATATTCTTGGTAGGTGGTAGAGCCACGCTGAAGCTATTACTGGTTTCAGCATGAATGGGTCGGCTCACTCAGGGTGGTACTACTCTCTCACAGAAAACCGACGTGAAGTAACAGTGCTTGCATTGTTGCGTTTTGTCCGGTCAGTGAAAGCGCCGTAGGACCACCTCCCCTTTCCACATTTCCCGCTTCCTCCCTCCCCCAATCACAGGCTGACAACCCACTTGCGAGTCCCCTGGTGTTGCTAGTATCTGTGGACGGCGGTGATCACTTAATATCAGGTGACTCGTCTGTTAGTATGCCTCCTATAAAATAAAAAAATATATATCTACATATAATAAAGTATATTGTACTAATTTGGATAAACAGACAGTATGCTTATCGTAAGTATAAATTCAAAACGTAGTGTACTCGTGTTATTAGATTACAATACGATTGAGTGTTTTAAAACCATGGTATTTTGGTAGGGAATTTTCTAATTCCCGCTTACCTATTAAGATAAATGTTCATCGTAAACCTATAAGCTTTGGGAAAAACCTACACATGCACTTATTACCAACCCAGTGACGTATAAAAGTCGTGAACAAACGATAAAATTATTACCTATCCTCTATATATGAATAGGTGAAAAATAAATAATTCAATACCTTTTTCCCTTTGTGAACCGATCTTCTTTATTCTTTTTTTGTTTGGTACGTATTGACGAGATTTAGTTTTATCAATAAAAATAAATCGATTCAGTCATAGGGACTGCCGATAGAAATAAAAACACAGAACAATGACATAACAGTGTAATTTTTTGAATTGTTAAACCAATTATACTTATTAATTCTTATAATTTGTAAATTGGAATTATTAACATTATTCCAATTTTCAGATCTATTGGAACTCCGAGCTATATTTATTTACAATTTAAATTTATTATTAATCAAAAATATGATTGTCTGCACAAGATCAACACAATATATCAATATTACATGTACATAGGCCGCTATACTACGGGTCACTAGTCTTACGCAAGCCCAATACGTCACCAACATGTATACCAGATTAGGCCTCCCACGGCAGCTGTTCAAGCCTAGGTCCGTTCCCGCGGCGCTGAGCCCTTGAGTGCGCTGCTCGCGTAATACACTCACACAAAATCTTACATCACTGCAACAACGTTACACATATCACCTCCACACACGTGCACGCATACACGCTTACACATGAAAGGTTTTATTCCTTTTCCTTAGTTCGAACTAAAATAGTTTAGAAAATTATCCGATACGAAATATATATAAGAGTTGTTTGGGTATGTATACTTGGTACAGATATATGTTTCAACAACTCATATATATATATATATATATATATATATATATATATGTATGAATAGTTAGCTTAAGTTAGTTTAGATAGGTCGCGAATTAGGAGTCGGCGGAGAGGGTCCGTGCGCAAGACCCACACAGTGGCCGTCTCCGACAACAAAGTACAGGCAGGAGGAGGTGGCAGTTTGACTGCCTCCTCCCACCGTAACCGGGCCAGGGAAGATGGGTCGGGGGACCGGCAGATGGAGGAGACAGCTGTCTCCTAACAAGACGAGGCTCGGCCGTCGCTTTAGATGCTGGGCCAACCGTTGGCACGGCACGATGAAGTCTATAGAGATCTCGTGTCGCCCCAACCATAGCGGAAGACGTATACCGTGAGGTTTTAGTCCGTGCGAGTCCGACATAACACACCCTCTCCCCCGGGAGGGTAATGTATCCGTAAGGGATTTCCCCACGTAAAAAAAAAGATAGGTCGCGAATTGCACGTATCAGGCAATAGCCCAAGCCGAGCTGTGCCGTGCACTCTTGAGCTAGTTGTCAAATAAAATCGGCTGAGTGCCTATTGCGCTCGCCTTAGTAGTCCGGTGAAGTTGCTAAGACCTTGCTAGGTCAATAGCGTAGTCAGATCGAGAAAAAAAAGTCACGAACATGTCGATCTCTTCGGCGTCGGTCAGTGACAGGACGTCACAAGATTTTACCCATCCTTAATTCAAATACGCATATGATAGAGTCGAGTATATACAATGACCAACACAAATGCAATAACGCCACGAGGTGACGCGAACCCGTAAATATTTCCTCTACCTAATAAATTTAGCCTAAAAAAAATCACTTCAAGAAATTTAAAATAGTTTTAATTCGTACTTATTCGTAATTTATAGCTTAGATATTTGCCTAAAAGACAACGTTATCGTTAGACTATAGCAAGAACAAAATACAGTTAATATTATGAAAACACTAAGTTGTTAAATTTTTTTTAACTAAATAAAATAGATATGAATGCTCATCAATATTTTTATAGTTCATTATGTTCAGTATGACAGGGAAAAGAATGAAAAAGAATGTAATAAATAAATAAGAATGTAAATGTAATGTGTATGTACTTTAAAAAAAAATCTTTTTTTTTTTCGTAATGACTACCCTATTTACCCAACAAGGTCTTAACAGCTTCACCGGACTACTAAGGTGAGCGCTTAAGGCACTCAGCCGATTTTATTTTGGCAACCAGCTCAAGGGTGCACGGCACACCTCGGCTTGGCTTTTGCCTGTTGCATGCAAAATCGCGTCCTATCTTATCTAACCTAGCTAACTATTCATATATGTATGAGTTCTTGAAATGTATATGTGTACCAAGCATACACGCCTCAACAACTCCTCCATATATTTATTATCGGAAAATTGTGAGTTTTTCAGTTGGATAAGGGAAAAAAGTAAACTCCTTCACTTTCATGTGTAAGCGCGTAGACGTGCACGTATGTGGGGGTTATCGTGTAGTGTTGTACTCGTAGCAGTAATGTATATTTGTGTGTCACCGTATCGCGCAAGCAACGCACTCAAGGGCTCCCTTCCGAGGGATCGAACCTAGGCTTGAGCGGCTGCCGTGGAAGGCCTATTCGGGTGTGCGGGAGCGAAATTAACCCCCAGACCACGACAGTGTGATCTGTGGTTACGCGGGCGTGGGGGTGAACACGTTCTGTTTCGACGGACAAGCTGGTACTGATCGTTCGCTGACGTGATTGAATCAGGAGGATCGGTAAAAATGTGTCGCGGACGTCTTTTATAATGCGCAGCGTTAGGTACGGGTTCATAGTTTGCGGTGGATACCACTAACGGATTGGGATGATTCTCGCCTTTTTCAAAATAACTAATCGTAAGTGATTTTACGTACGCCCAGATAGAAGGGATCTCTAGGTCTCTATGGAGATCGACTCTCCGGATGTACCACGGGGCACCGGCCACTTTATGTAAAACACGATTTTGGAAAACCTGCAGCTTATGAAAGTTATCTTTGGACATATGCGCAAAAACGGGGCAACTATATCTCATCACGGGACGGATACAAGTCTTATACAAAGTGAGCTTGTGTCTGAGGGACATCTTACTCTTATGACAAAGCAACGGATGGAGGCGACCCAAGACCATAGCGGATTTGTTTCGCACTCTGTCTATATGTGAATTGAACTTTAAATGTTTGTCTAATGTAACACCGAGATATTTGACCTCTTCGACCCAAGGGATATCGATTCCGTATAGCCTGATGGGCTCAAAGTTATTAGCGCGTTTCGTGGGATCGAAGAGTATTATGGCACTCTTATCGGGATTAACTTCTATGCGCCATCGACGAAACCATTCACCGAGAGTATGAACGGCTTTTTCGATGCGCTTCCTAAGAAAGTCCAACCGCCAGCCGGAAGTGTAAATAACGGTATCGTCAGCGTAAAAACCTTTTTTTTTCAAGTGGGAAAATCCTACATCGGATACACCTCCAGCTGTCGTTGGGGACTGGGGCAACAGCTGGAGGGTGATGCCGTGACTCCTACCGGCTAAAAACCCTACAGGCCGCGCTGCGCGAAGGTGTGAACCTGGGTTTGCATTGCGCGAGCATTCTCCGCACCCTGGTCACACGCTCGGGTCGCCCGCAAGATAATGAGCGGGCGGCCGCCGTCCCGAGGGTGTTGTCACACCCCCGTGCTTCCTCCAGAAGCAGCGGCCGTGACCTGTGCTTCTCGCCACGGGTTCCCATTTTGACAGAGGGCGCCCTCACCCTCTGTCGGGAAATTACTGCACAGCTGTGATGACCAGTAACTCACAGCAACCGCACGATGGCACAATTTAGCGGTGCCATAACAAGCAACAGATAAGTTTGCGGCAGCGAACGCGGCTCCTATGACCGTCGCGGCACACAAGCGGATATTACGGAGGCCTCCGAGCGGAGGCAACCCTTCTACCTCCATGTCATGCCCTACCACGTCGCATTGCGGTGGCTAAAGGCTCCCGCTCTCTAATCCTCTCAGGATCCTCTTTTTGACGAAGAACATATTCACAAAACATCGAGATGGCTGTCCACGACATTTCGACCCTAAGCATGGCGCGAACTACAGACGGCAGGGACAAGTCAGCTCCTACCGCGGCGACTAACTCTACACGCTGGTCTTCCCAAGCAGAACATTCCTGTAGGGTGTCTAGGGCTGTGTCGATATCGCAAGAGTTGCAGTGGTGACGCCTAGTCGTAAGTTCGCGCCTCGCAATCCGACATAGATAGTTGCCGAAGCACCCGTGGCCTGTTAGTATCTGGGTCATGTGAAATGTGAGCGAACCGTGTGGTCTGTTCACCCATTCCCTAAGCTTCGGACTAATCGCTTCTACGGTTGAAAACCCGGCCCTGGGTGTCTCCAGGTTCTCTGACCACTTCAACAGCACTTCCTCCTGCAGGAGCGCTTTCTGCACCTTTACCTCCCTGGGAGTAACCCTTTCTCCTATGGCCATCCTCTCAGATCTCCACAAGTATACATGGCGGTATAGGACTGCGCCACTAGCTCCCATGGTGGGGAAAGTGTTCGGCAAAAGACCATCTGCTGTCGAGGGTGAGTCCGAGGTATTTGATTGTAGGAGATATCTTTATCTGAACTCCTTCTATCTCGATGTATGAGTCCGACGGGAGTACGCGGCGAGGACCAAAGAAGCACACAGCCTGAGTGTCTCAGCGTTACAACCTACCTCGAGGTAGGTCACTGATGAACAGATTGAAGAGCGTGGGCGCGAGTATGATGCCCTGTGGCACACCTGAGCGTATCGGGTGGGGCAGCGATTGTAGTGCTTACCAATAAATGACAATACAATTTACGTAGAAACACTTTAGTTTATTCTTATATTACAAATTTACAGAACGTAGTAAACTGACTTATCGCTAACACAAGAAAGCACCACAATTTTACTCCCAAGTCTATGAGTAACGCATGCTAGTGTTGCCACTCTGTTACAGCGATAGTTCACCGGATGAGCGTGGATACGCCGCGAGTGGATACTCTGAAGCGGAATGTTCTATCAGTGAGTAATCGCGGATAATATGAATTAACCTATCGGGTACACGAGATTTACATAATTTATGAATGAGCCCTCCGTGCCAGACCTTATTGAAGGCCTTGGCGACATCCAAGAAGACTGCAATTGTGCGTTTCGGTTTACGTTTCGGATAGACGTTAAATTTAGAGAAAATGTACTAATAGTTTATACAACGGTATAACATACATTATAACATATTCGTATATATGTATACTTGACTTATAAGACAATACAAAAATGGAGATATGTATGCAAGAACTACTCGGTGCATTTTAAAGAAATTTGATATAAAAAATGGCCAGCTAACAGATATTGCTATCTATCCAATTTTCCATGATTTTGGCGCAAAAATAACGCTCAACTTTACCAATGGCGTGGGTTATGTTGGTTTTGAGGGCTGGTGCGGTTTGTGACTTATAGCCCTGTTAGTTATAGTTATAGTTATTGTGAGTATTTAAAAAATCCTAAAAGGAAAATGTAAGGGGTCGTATCGTACAATATTTAATGGCCAGTTCACATCAACTACAAGTGCATTGACCATGCCCATAAATCGCTCTTGCAGAATGTCTAATATGACATGAGCTATGTGGTACGTAGCGCCGTCCTGTTGAAAGCACATGTCGTTATTGTCTATATTATCCAATTCAAACCACAAGAAGTAGAAAATCACCGATCTATAGCGCTCGCTCTTGGCTGTGATCGCATAGTCAACTTTATTCAGTAAGAAATATAGATCGCTGTCGCCACCAGTCCAAAATTGAACGTGTTGTTGAATGCTATATTCTTTCATGTTCATTTGGCAAAACAGATTGAATAAATTACAACCATTTCGACAGACAGTATGGACAATATAAGACAACAATATGGCCGCTATCAACTGTGAAAGTTCGAAATTCACTATTGGAAGACCGTATAGATACATAATGCCTTATTTGGATTGCGTGTAACCACTGATCATGCCACCGTGGTTAGGTTGTAAATTTCGCTCACAAATTTCAGAAATTGGGTATTTTAACTTTGCCCTCTCAATACATTAGCAATATTTTAATGTATGTCTGCAAAAATTAATAAATAACCAACATTTTTCTTATATTATAGGAGGCAAAGGAACACCTAGATCGAATGCTAAGGCGGATGCTACTTTGCACTTCCGCCTGGAATTGATTGACCACTACTACGTCTTAACGTGTTTCGCTCCGTGACAGAGCATCATCAGATCGATGTTGACACGCCCGCTCGCAACGGAAGAGTGGAATGATGGATTTCCGCAAAGTAACGCCTTCTTCTATCAAACACCTAGATCATCTGATGTTAAGTGATCACCACCGTCCATAGACACTATCAACACCAGGGGAGTCGCAAGTGCGTTGCCAGCCTGTTTCTGGGAAGAAGTAGGGGGAGAGCGGGAGAAGAGCGGAAGTGGGTCTCCGGCACTTTCACTGATCGAACGAAACGCATCAATGCAACTGTTACTTTACGTCGGTGTTTCTGTGAAAGGGTGGTACTACCCCGGGGTGAGCCGACCTATTCCTGTTGAAACCAGTATTACCTTCAGCGCGGCTCAACCACGTACAATAACTTATATACTGGAAAGAAGTCGTTGCGAGAAATTAGTCATCTCATGTTTCAAACTCAGTAAAACCAGCAATCGTTTTTTAGATAGATTGTGTTAGGTTTCACAACAAAGCCGCAAATAATATTATCAACTTGCCGGATAGTAAGTTCAAGCTGCATGTGATGCTGGTTCTGATGTCTAAAGGCTTATTATACGGTAGATCAATACGTGAATGATTTTGATGCCTGGAACACACATCTGTATCTGTGCATCACTCAAAATGAACGTAGCTATAATGTTTTTAATATAAGATGTACAATTAGATGTTGTAGTGCCATGCTGCGTCTTGGAGAAGAAAATCGTTTACTAATGGTGAGACCAATTAAATCGTCGATGTCGAGCAAAATACAATTCAATTACTTTATTAATCAGTGTGTTTATAAATGAAATTTTATGCGGACATAATCACGGGTACAGGTGGCAAGTAAATATTTCTGATTACAAGAGTTAACATTTTCTAGTTCAATACTCTCATTTAAATTGCCAAGAATACATTTTCCAGTAATATTGCATTCCAACAATTAACATTGTCTAGTTCTAAGCTTTCATTTAAATTTCAAAGAACATATTTTCCAGTAATACTGTATTTAATGACAATAATAAATCACAAGGTCACAAGCAGAGTTCGTTCATTTGATAATTTAAAATCTTATATTTGTAATGACAGTGGTCAAGGCAACTTTACCAATAATAATGGATTTTTACATACAAAGTACATTTAAATTTTAGATTTATTTTTTAATTACTTAATCATTCTATTCATCAATTCTGGGACAATTTTCTCATAATAATAAATATGGAGTAATTTCGATTATTTAGCGGCCACTGGCTTGAAATAATGTAACACAAAGAAAACCTTTTGCCTAATAACATATTACTAGTGGTGGCTTAGTGCTTGATATTCGGCCATAATTCATTTTTACATTTAATGAGACCAAAGAGAATAATATTTATTTCAGTGGTGTTTGATTAATTTTATTAAAGATATATTTGTATTAATTACCTAGCCTTTGCCCAAGACTTCGTTCGCGTGGAATAGTTAGTTTGAGCTAACGGTAACACGCATCGAAAACTCCCAAGAGGAAAAATACCCCGATTTTGAAACATTCTTCATTGGTGCTCCGCTGCTATTGGTCTTAGCGTGATGATATATAGCCTATAACTATCCTCGACAAATGAGCTATATGACATTTAAAGAATTTTTCAAATCGGACCAGTGGTTCCTGACATTACCCTCTACAACTTCATAACATCACAAACTATATCATCACGCTAAGTCCAATATCATATAAAATAATATATTAAAATATATATATGTCGGTGCCTACCCACATTAATGATGTCATTCGATTATGCCACTCTACGACTTCGGTATGTCGGCGCCTACCCGCATTAATTGCGGTATTCGATTACGCCACTCTCCCTACTACTTGACTTCGGTATAAAAGGAACGGAGCGATCTCCATTTAATCAGAAAGAAATGGAGTCCGATTCGTGTCGCCGCGCAAGTCAGACGTGCGCTCCGTTTTCGAAAGTGACCGTTATTTTTCCGAAGTTTTGTCGCGAGTTTTTTCGACCGATCTTCGGCTACGTGCTTCGTGCATCATCGTGTACGCGCTGTCACTTTCGGAGATCGTCGCGATTCTGTCCGGATTCAGATAAGAAGAGCGACGTTAATCGTAAGCGATCCATTTTAGAGCGCAGTAATCTGCACTTATCAGTGCAAACCCGGGCTACCGAAGAAGTCCAGTCGTCTGGCCAAGCCACGGAAACCTCCCGGTGCCAACGTAAGTGGGTTGGAGCGCCCTGCCCGCTCGCCGTAGGCCCCGCGGCCTACTGCAAAGGTAGACTGGCCTGGGTAGCTAGGCCTTGGCGAGGTCACCTAGTCTAGTCCAGGTGTCGGCTCCGAGATGGAGCTAGGTGTGACGGCGTCCGCTGAGCCGACCGAGTCCCCGATTCCCGCGCCTTCAACGCAGACAGACAAGGACGGATATACGACCGTCTCTTACAACAGACGGCGCCCGGCTAGTCCGTTAGAGCAGGGTTCCGCAGGCAAAATTGCCAACATAGAGGGCGCCCATGTGCCAGCCCTGGCTATACTGTCGCGAACACCGAGCGCGAATAAACCTAGCTCCATCTCACTCACTCCTTTCCAACCTGCGGGTTCCGCAGTTAGGAAGCCACGCCCCCGCCACTAGTCACGATTCAAGACAAATCCCTCTGGATTACGATCTCGAGTCGTCTTAAGACCCTTAAGGTCAACTACACGTCCGCACTCAATACTCCGGCAGGTATCCGTGTAAAATGCCCTACTCCCGCTGACCGTCGCGCGCTAATTCGGTTCCTTACTGAATCGAAAATAGCGTACTTCACTTTTGCACTCATGGAGGAACGTCACCTCCGCGTAGTACTTCGTCGTGTCCCGGCCGCGATTTCGGTCGAGGACATCACTCTCCCCCTTAAGGAAAAAACTTCCCCGTGCGTGAGGTACATCGCATGTACCACCCACGCACTCGCCCTCCCAATAATATGGTGCTTGTGCTCCTCGACCGGTCGCAGGAGGGCAAGGTCATCTTTTCACTCACATCAGTGTGCGACCTCAACGGCTTCACCGTTGAGCCCCCACGCAAGACCCATATCCCGTCGCAGTCTCATAACTGCCAGAGTTATGGGCACTCGGCGAAGAACTGCCGTCTTCGCCCCAGGTGCGTCAAGTGCTTGGGTGACCATGCCACGAAGGAGTGCAAGCGCATTCCTGGCACTCCCGATCCTCCGAGTTGTGTACTCTGCGGTAACGCGGGTCACCCCGCGAGCTATCGCGGCTGTCCCCGTGCACCGCGCACACAGCGTCCTCGTCAGGCGAGGCAAGTGCCCAGGGTACCTGTAGCCGCCGCCCGCCCTACGCCTCCACCTCTCATGTCCGTGGAGGCCTTCTCGGGCCTGCCGGCCGCTTCTCGCGCCCCGGTAGTGCCCGCGCCCACGACCTCACCGCGCTCGCCACCCTCTGTGCTACGCGTGGCCCAACCTGGGCGGGCCCCTATGGCCCCCTGGGCCCCCCGTCCTCAGCCTCAGTCTTCTTCCAAGCCTCAGGCGCCGCCACCACAGGCGGCTTACGCTTCATCCTCCTTCGCGCCAACAAAGTAGACTGGCTCAAACAACTGCTCTGTGAGCATGACATGTAGGAGGTTCTCGCCTTCCATGCCATAGTCGAGGTAGAATATTGACAAAGCGCAATGCCTCGCCGCGAGCTTAGCGAAATAGTGTTCGCCAAACACTGATAACACTGACCCTTCCATCATAGAGTCGATCAAATCGGCCGCGGAGCATGTACTCGCATCCTCTCCGGTGGATACCCTAACCCCGATTACATTTGACGAAGTTTCGGCCGCCATCAAGCGTTTCAAACCTAGGAAGTCCCCAGGTCCCGATGGGATCAGGAACGAGGTTCTGAAGCTCCTTCCTGACCGCATCATAGCTCTATTGGTCTGTATCTTCAATGCGGCTACGTCCCAGCGTCACTTTCCAGCCGTCTGGAAAAAGACCGTAGTGATAGGTGTTGAAATAATAATGAGCGTTTAATTACTTTTACTTGCTTTATTTTCAATATACATGACACGACACACGCTTACAATGCAACTTTTATAACCAGAGAGATATATCAATAGAGAATAGACGGTTCTCAATATTTATTTGTTTCATAGACATTTTATTGTTTAGATATAAGACATAAAATTTACCTAATTACAACAATTTTGGAGCGCTGTAAATGCGTTTTAAATTAATGAAATAAAAAAAATTATAGAGAAAATTTTTCCCCAAAAGACCGTCTACAAGATAACTTCTTTAATTTTAAATTTAGGGCAAAAGTTATATGAACATATTTGTAGGCAAAGCGATTTGCTACAAATTATGTATTTACGAATTTTTCTAGGACGCGGTAGTTTCCGAGATCGCGAAAAAGGTGTTTGCACCCCTTTTTCCAAGATGGCGGCAGAGGGACAAGGGCGGCAACCCCACGAACTTGTGGTTAAGCTTGTAATGACCTGATAGCTACCTCTAAAGGGTTAGATGTCGCAACTCTACACACATAATTGTATGTCTAAACATATTTTGGATACATAAATAACAATGATTTTATATAGAATTGATGTACGTAAATAATATTAATTTGTTCGTTAATTATATCTTTGTGTTACTTAAAACATATAGCGGAATTATAAGTGAATGGTAATTGCTTTGATTTATATAGTACGTCTTACATATCATATAGTTCAGCCTATAAAAGGCAAGATGTCGGTGTTATCTACGCATTCCTTTGTGACGCATTCCTCTGTGAACAGTACTGTCAGACGTAACTATGGGCAAATAAAGAGTGAAAGTAATTATTTAGTATTTATTGGCATCCTGACTGCATCGACTATCTCGTATATACACCCTGTTAACAGACCTCTCACAATGTAAAGCTCTTAAAAATTTAAAGCTCATGTAACATTTCAATGGACTAGTGAATTTATTGTCATAGCGATAACTAGATAATTAAATCGGAATCAAATTTTGATTTCAGATATAAAAACCTCTAAAACTAGCAATGAAGTTGTAATACGGCCACATCCCTATTACTTAATATAATCAGAAAATATTTGCTTTTAATGATTATTAATTAAAATCGTATTATATTGAAAGTATAATATCGAAACAATTGAAAGAATAATAAACGACAATTATTAATTCCTATAATAACGTTGTGATTTGTTTTTCTATTAACATCTTGACCATACTATACTCAAAGCTGAACTTAATATTGTAACAACCGGAAGTACATCTATCACGCCACGGTACTGCCGCCGGAAGTAATAGTACAGTAGTAGTACAAATGCCTAGTGCTGTTGCCGAAAGTGCCGCCATAGCCAAGCCAAGCCATACAACTACCAAACCCGCCAGTAGCGCCATCTAGCCAAGCTTAAGCCACCCCTTACGGTGGGGTAGGGGTAGCCAGCCATATAAGGCCATGCGTGCGTCGACTCGAGGCAGACTTGCACTATATATATACGCGCGGTAGCCTTTGCCATCTGTGTATTGATTTAGAAGTGGTCATAATGAATAAATGACGTGCTTATATACAAAGAGACATTTAATTTTATGTGTTCTTACAAGTGATTATGATAATTAAGTGATGTACTTATGTACAAAGTGACGTTTAATTCTACGCGTTCTTACAATATTATACAATATACAATATTATTCAAAGCGGCCAAAAAGTTTGACGTGGACTTTTTTAGGTGTTTTTATTTTAAAACGGTTAGACTGATTTTCACTCGTAGACTCAAGAGGGACCTTTACTGCCAGATAGGTGATCTTATGTTACAAAAAGTAATTTAGGTTATTTTTTTTATACTGACTGTTACCCACGGCTTCGTCTGCAGTACTATCTCCAAAACGATTAAACTGATTTTACAGAAACTTTTACTGGCCGATAGCTGATCTTACAAGAAGTAATTTAAATTTTATTTTATTTTAGACTGTTATTCGCAACTTCGTCTGCTGTGCTATTTTCAAAACGGATAGACTGATTTTCAGGGATCTTCACTTGCATGTAGATTTTTTTTTACGTGGGAAAATCCATTCTGGATACCCACCTTCCCGGGGGAGAGGATGGGTTATGTCCGACTCGCATGGACTTGTTGTGGATGGACTTGTTTAGTCCTATAGACTAAAACCCCACGGTGTACCGACAGACCGTGATGTTGGGGCGGCAAGGGATCGTTCTTCGCTATTCCCCTTGAATAGCCGCCCCAACGGTCCACCCGGCGGTAGGTTGCCGCCGGGCTCCTACCTATAGAGAGGCAGCTGGGTACACGCCAGCTGCCCCCCTCGTCCGCCGGACCTTTGCAATGAGGGGATGAGCCCCCCGACTACATCCCCTCAGGTCCGGCTACTGTGGCAGGAGGAGTTGGGCAAAGCACCGCCTCCTCCGTCGGTTCTCCGTTGGTGAAGACGGCCACTGAGGGGGTCCGCCTCGCGGGCCCTCTCCGCGGCCTCCTTTTGCGAGATGACAGTAAGGATTGAGCCGGCGAGCGTAAAGGCCACCGCCGATGACACCGTCCGGTATGCCCGGATTGCCCTCAGTGCCACTGTACGCTGCGAACTGTACAGTGCGCGCACGTTGGTGGCACCGATGGCATCAGCCCAGAACGGTGCCCCGTAGGTAGCCATCGCCCACACGACTCCCATGAAAAGTCGACGGCACCTGGCACCCGGCCCCCCAATATTGGGGAGCAACCGGCCGAGTGCCGCCGCCGCCCTAGCAATTCACGGCCCGAGCCCTGCAAAGTGGGGCTCGAACCGCCAACGCCCGTCCAGGGTGAGGCCTGAGTACCGCATGTGGGCACCCACTCTGATCCGGGCGCCCTCCACCATAATTTGGGTCCCAGGTGGTGGCCCCCGCCGGGGCCCATGAAAGAGTATGGTCTCGATCTTCTCGAGGGCTACCTTGAGGCCGAACCTTCTTATGCGTCTGACCACGAGGGTTGTGGCCATCGTGGCCAGGCACTCTACCTCTCTCCAGTCCCCTCCCGCCGGGCTACGACTAGCGTATCATCCATGTAGCAGATTAGGCGCGTTCCATGTGGGAGCGCGCCGCAGAGCACCCTGTTGTAGCCCATGTACCACAGAAGCGGCCCTAGGACCGACCCCTGTGGAACGCCCCGCCTTGTAGCCCGCCGGACCATCCGCCTGTCGCCGTCGGCGTATGCGACCTCCCTGTCTTCCAGGTACGCCTCCAACAGCCACCGCAGGTAAGGAGGCACTCCGAAATATTGGAGAGCCTCCCGTATGACACCGTGCGGCAGGCTGTTAAAGGCGTTGGCGATGTCTATGGACACGGCCAAGACTTTCTCCCCTTGGGAGGTCGCCTCCGTCGACAGCGACTTTAGAAGGCACAGGGCGTCCACTGTGGAACGCCCTGTGCGGAAGCCGAACTGAACGTCCGACAAATTCGGCCCCACCCCCTCCAGTTGCTGAACGATTCGGGAAGAGATGACCCTCTCCAGCACCTTCCCGACGTCGTCCAGCAGAACGAGGGGCCGATATCCAGAAGCGCAGTCTGGAGGGCGGCCCTCCTTCACCATGAGGCAGAGCCGCCCCAACTTCCAGAGCCTCGGAAACTGCCCAACCGCCAAACACCGGTGGAACAGCTCCCGAAGCCACCCCCCAAGATGGCCCAGCGCAAGGCCGAGCACCTGGCTCGGAACCCCACAGAGCCAGGCGCTCTCTACCGGTTGAGGAGGCGTTCAACAGCCCTCCCCATCTTCCCCTCCGTGATTGGGGGAGGACTGTCCGACACCTCCTCAACTTCCGCCCGAGGCGGAGGCACGGGAGGAGCCGAGAGCAGCGGAGGGTCGAGGAATAACTCTCCCACGACCCTCGCCACTACCTCCGACAGGAGGGACTCCGTCGCCGGAGGCGCCCAGGATCGCATCTTATTGCGTAGTACACCCGCCCCTTATAAAAAGTAACATGCGTTATTTATTTTCGATTTTAGTTGTTACTCATGTGTTTTTCCACGTGGAATATGTAGAATGATAGGAAAAAAGGATGTATCGCCTGAATTTGTAATTACTTTCTTATATAATGTAGGTAAGGGGGTTAAATAGTTGGGCAAAGTTCCAAATATGTTGCTGATGGTAAATCCCATTCGACACACTATTGATATTAATGTATCTTATGTGTTGTATTAATTACTTTAGTTATGTTTTTGAAAGAACTGTGATTGTACAACTTCTCATAATTGTACACTTCTTTAATACAATTTAAAAACCGCATAAGCAGCCACAGGTGTCAGCTAATTAAGCTGTATATAAAATATAACAATTATTAAATGTGTAATATGCTATATTAGACTGATTAAAAAAATCGACTATTTTTTTTTCTTAAATATATCGCAAATATTGTTGGAAATGAAGAAAAAAAGTTCTGTGACAGCCACAGCCTTTAATATTAATATTGAGATATCCAGCATGGTAGATTTCAATTTCCCGTATTATTAACATAGGAAAGCTTGTTTCTTTGAGTTTAGAAGTATAACTCTTTAATGGTTCATCGAAACGGCTAGACCAAATCATTGTCTTGTATAACATTGAACGCTCTATAACGAAGAAATTTTCTCATTTCTTTCCAATTTTTGATGAAACTATCAAATTTATCGAAAGAATGTTATTGAGTACATGATGAGTAATTGAAGTAGTCTGTGTTTGAACAAATACGTTAAGTTGCAGAGGGGTTTTTAGTCGTTAGGAGTCCAACATAATGTCGCTGTCCCCCGGCTGTGTGAGGGTATACTATGCAGGATTTTCCTCTCTATAACAAAAAAGGTACAAATTCCTACCAAATCGCATGGTTACTGGGTATATATATAGCAACAAATAAACGCGACTCTTTGTACGTGCTAGTATAGTGACTTTTCCACCTGGTGTATGATAATCGCAATGCAGTCAATTAAAATTGTTATCTGAATTTAACATGAAAAACTTATTTAAAAGTCTGAATTGCCATAATACAATTTCAGTAAGATATGTATAATTTAATTATTCGTTTTTTTTTTGATAATGTTAATTAGCACTGTTGATTTCGATTAATCACCTGGAGAATGTATAAACGTTACTCAGGCGACTGAGCTTCGCTCGGTGTCTTAAAAAACATTTTTCCAGTTAATCTCGGAGAGTAAAATATCATCTAAATACAAAAGCCAAATATGCATTGTTTTTTTTTCAATGACTTGTTTTTATTGTTTTAAAGGTAATTTCATACCTTTCTCATAGCAGCCCTGATCCTTCATTATCATCAGCCTGTAAGAGACCCACTGCAGGGCCATAGGTATCTTCCCGAAGATATGGGCGTAATCACGACGCCAGCCCACGACGTATTGGCGATTTCAAACTCTGAGAAATCCACAGCTCTATATTTTTTCCCACATACAGTAGTACTAGAAGAACATTTCTCAGGTTCAGGTTTCCTCACGATGTTTTCCTTCACCGTCAGCCGATAGTGTTACCAATTTAAAATAGTAAATGTACGCGAATCCCGAAAAATTCGCTGCTACATGCCGGGGTTACACACACACAGTTAAATATTCCTGTCCAAAAGTTATGGCCTGGCCACCTTTTGCGCCGCAACAATCACAATAGTTTTCACTAAATATTTGCATAAGTGAATCTACTTTTCATCACACGCCACCAACTTCTTCAGAAACCAGTTGATTTTATAACAATTCAGCAGCAATTCGCAATTATGAATTTGATTCATGAGGATTTTTGCGTAAACTCTTGTGACACTCATACATCGAGTTTATACACTTTATTGAAATCTTCAACCACTGGCTTTCAAGAGCATGATGCATATTTGACATCAAAATGACCGAAATAGAATCTATAAAACCAAAATTGAGCATAATTGACTGTTACAATATCAAGATCATAGACACTATTCACACTCTCAGCTACCTGGCTTGCGTTTATGGAATGTATGTCAAACAAAGTTTTGTATCAACAGATTATTATAGGAATGATGGTGCAATCTGGAAATAACTCAGTCTCTGTACATCCACTAAACATAATATAATGATTGTATATCCACTAAACATAATGATTATCTGTTAACAACACTCGTACGGTAAAAGTATTAATAAACCTAATATCTTTCCAGCGTCTTTCGGTGACCAGTGTGTTTTTCGACCTGGTGGTGGTATTCTAAGATTCATAAGTACTCTTCGAAGCCATATTGGATATTTTCTGATTTTAATTAGAAATTACTCAGCGCCAAATATTTAACTTTAGATTTCTCAGGCGGGAGTTATTAACTGCTTACAGCAATTCTTTCTTTTATCAAAAGCTCAATCTCAATGAGGGGTTTGAACTTATGTCAATCGACGTAGTGTCTCATCATGGTAACGCTTATTATTTATCATTAATTGTAACCAGCAATAACGAAAAACATATTCTGGAAATTAGTCAAATCTACGCTTACATTTACAACTGAAAAAATGATGTCAGGGAGTTATGAGATCTTAATATAAAAAAAATACAAATAAAAAATAATCATTTAATTTTCATTTAAAAGTGTACAAGCCTATTCTGATGCAAGTATATAAATAATTCCTGAATAATGTTGAAACAATAGAAAAGCTGTGAAAAATGTACAGATGTGACAAAGCGACTGAAAAATGACGAATCTGTTGCTAAAAAATAACATAGTTACATTATTTGTTAAAGTAAAATAATGATAAAGTTAATAATAGCTAAAAAATTCATAGTCTGATGTCCGGTTTGTCACATTTCTAAATATCGTTGAAGGAAGTGTTACAACATTAGAAATAGATTCGGAATATACAACAATTTGTGACAAAATCTTACAATTAATTCCAGCGATACCACTGAAAAAGGTAATAATTAATTATCTAAATTTATGTCGATAAAAATGGATTGGAAGGTTCAAATAACTGCAAAAATGATTGATTATAATAAGTATGAAGATTATTAGGATATATTTACAAACAATACTACATCACTGATGACGACGTGAACTATACTGATACAAATTTATGAAATACATTTGTAAATTTCTAAAATATATGTGTTGGCAAAAATTACATAAAAAGGACGTCCTAACTTTAATAGTATTTTTCTCGTTAATTATTTACATTTGTTATAATTTAAATTCATGTTTAACTGCTAATTTTTTACTTATCGCTTAACGAACAGAGGAAGACGATTATCTCTAAACTCGTTTGACATTTTTGATTAATCGGTAACTGATAACTTTATAATATAACCATAAGCTATACGTTGTATTTAAGGTTTATAGCTTTCGGTTTTATCCACTATAATATCGAATCATATGTTTTGACAGCGTTG
The DNA here is from genome assembly GCA_014332785.1 of Antheraea mylitta. NCBI lineage: Eukaryota > Metazoa > Arthropoda > Insecta > Lepidoptera > Saturniidae > Antheraea > Antheraea mylitta. Next base: position 8,547,312 of record JACEII010000009.1, read on the forward strand.
TTATAACCATCTGAAACTAGTGTGAGCACAATTCTCATGGATGATCGTCTTTTGTCAGAGCCATATTTTACTCAGAGATGGTAAAGAGTTTCAGAAATGAAAGAGAGTTTTTGGCGGGATTTTGGAATGCCATGTAGTGATCTTTATATTTTATCAATGATCTTGTGTTATTTGCCTCTATACTGTGTAATGTTGGTGGTGCTTTACGTAATATAGTTTGGTTATTGTACACAAGTGAAGTGGATCGCAAATAATACCATGGTGCATGGATTCTTAGTTGCCACAAAACTCCCAGGAAAGTTCTAACAAGATGGCCACCATCTTGTTAGTTCATTGAAATTATATCAAGAAACTTGTAATATCGTTACTCACTTGACAATGGTCCACTAAATAGAAGACCGGTTGCCAAAATGAAATAGAAGAAGAAGAACAGTAAACGGAAGCACTGTAGTCAATATTTGCGTTACAATGATGAGTTTGAACGACATTTGGACGGTTGCAATATTAAGTTCTGTATATGTTCGAAAGAGCTTGTCTTGAAGCGGTCGCATTTGCCTTCTATCATTCTTTAAAACTGGTATAAGTTTAGAAGAAAATCGACTTTAAGCATTTGATAGAAATGTCTTACATTAAAACATAGATAGAAGCATGCTTACATGAATATGTGCAATTTCAACGTTAGCCTGTACTGCTCTATATTATCGGGTTTCGCCGGTTACATTCGGATTACCATTGAAAACAAATCCTTTGGAGTCGTACTCATGGAAATGATGAAGATTACTATACAACATCTGTTGGCGTGGCGACGCAATACACGAACATTGCACTATTAACGAAATGCTCAAAAACATTTGCAACTCTATTTTGTAGGCGACTTGTTCTACTACGTGGCATGCGCCGACGACCTAGCGACCTTTGATAAAAGTCGCCAAACACACCGTGCCAGTGCCTAGTTGATTTTTTTTATTTCATAAAAATGGATATTTATATAATAAAATAATAAACAGTCATTATTTTATGGAACTAATTTGTAATTTTTTTAGCTTTATCTTTTCAATATACCATAACTGATTCCTGTCCTAATCTGTTCTTTTATGCATATAATTTATACAAAACAATTTCGATGTTTCACATCTGCCAGACGTCCCGTGACGACTTAATTTTTTTATCTACTTCGACACTACCAGATACAGATCCATAAAAAGGACGCAAACGAACACCTGTTTACTATATCTATACTTAACATTTATTGTAACCGTTACTAACAATAATTCGTAACTGATATATGACACTTTAAATAGAAAATTCGGAAACATGCTACAAAAAATCTTGAATTATAAAACACATCACAATATAAATAAATATAGAATACAATACAAAATGAATACATAATAGAAGGTCACGTAGAAACAAGCATGTAATTGTCTAATATACATAGGACCTAACTAATGTGCACATGAACTAAATACAATAGTGCCGTTTAATTAACATTTACGATGCAGATAAGCAATCCCATTATGGCTTGTGGTAAGAAATGATTAGTCCTTTTATTATTACTTCAAACCTGCACGATAACTACATTCATTTTCCTTAACTTATATATGTAGGTATGTAGATATATGAGTTCTTGTTCTTGCTAAGTCCTTATACAATATAATTATGTGATAACTGCTGTGTTAGAAACATCTTTAAATAATCCTTAATTATAATAACATGATTTAAATATACAACTGGCGTTTATACAAATGCTATAATTCAAACATTATATTTGTAATTTATACATAAAATATTTACATTTTATATATATAAGGAATTCATAAGTAATTAAAATATCTTCGATCTGACATAATGTGCATATATAAATTATACTTACATACTTATTATACTTACAAAATGAGTGTGTTTAGTTTCGAATTACCTTGAGAACATAACTTATGGCTTTACTTTTAGAACAACATTTTATCATTATTACAAATATACAAATTACAAGAAAAGCAATGTGTGAAATATTAATAACATACGTGATTTTTAAACATGCTCAAAGCCTAATAATACCTATCTATTTTTAATGTTTTAAAATATTAATTTTTACTGGTAAAGGCACGCCATGTTAATGTAAGTGCTGTGAAGTAATGAAGTTTTACGCAAATAAAATAGTACAAGCGGTGTAACAAATCTATTAATAAATTGTGGTGTTGGTACGTCTAGCTGCGCGGCGCAGAACGTGAGGTTGAAGAGACGCGTACGGAGACCCCTCTACCACTCTCACTATACGCACATTTATCTGTAATAAATTCATGTTACAATCAGCTATGATCCTCATATACAAAACATAGATATCTAAAAAGAATTTCCACAACATTTTTCAAAGAAATTAAATAAATACCTCATGTTTAGAGGCAGCTCTTCGGAAGTATCTATGGAAGCGAGTCGAAAGAGCCCATACTGCACCATTGTCACGTTCAACCCATCTCACTTCAGCACAGAATTGGAGCTTCTCTGGGTCTTGCGCGAGAACTCTGAATATTGAATAGGTTTCTTTTTACACCACAACAGAAAGATGGTTAGCATGATGAAGAATGTTTTTTTTTTCGATCTGATTACGCTATTGACCCACCAAGGTCTTAACAGCTTCACCGGACTACCGAACTACATGAAGAATGTGTATGTAAACAAATATTACGATTAGAAATTTATCATGTATCAAAATAGACATGCAAAACTAAATGGGTCTTGAAAAATAAACAGTTAAAACCCAACTTTCTTTTTAGAGTTACATGGTCCAGAGACCATCACAGACGTAATATAATCTTTTGGTTAACTTTAATACTTGTAATTGCACTGTTAAATATAATTTAAGGGCAATGAAGAAGTAAATCCAATTTAATCTGTCAGACGTAAATCTGGATCGAAGACATGCCATGAATCTTTTGAAGGAAGTTTATCAGTGAAGAATGTTAACTTAAAACAATTTGAGTAATACTCATGGTATTCGAATGTTTGAAATTAATGTAATATCTTTAAAATATTTTACGGTATTTCATATATGCCAATATTAAGTTTTCTAAAATGGTAAATACTATAATATTTATTTAATTCTTCTACAAGACTGTTTTAATACGTTAAAATAATATTGTAAAAGCTATTTTAGATTGACGTCGGGAAATTAATTACCAGATTTTTAATATTTTCAACGTTAGTTCTCACATAGTCTGCAATTGAAAAATAAGTTAGGACCAATATTATACTTCAACAGATCATTTTAAAACGCTTACCTATGTGTGTTAGTTATCGGATTCCAAGCAGCAATTGCAGTTTCAGTAAGAGGACTGAAGAAGATAGTTTCGTCACGAGGATCAACGGCTATACCAAGACCTTGTGACGATTTACGTCCTACGAGATTGACAGGCAAGTCAGCACCTTCAGCTGGAGGCCCTGATGCAAGTACAGCAGTTGATACACTGAACAATCTGTAACAACAATCACGATCACTATTAAGAATATATTTACAACTTACTTTACTTGTAAATAAAATTAGTATAATATTACAAATATCATTTTATATTCATTTTAATGGCAGATAGGTGAAAATAAAAAAAGGTCTCTTCAAATAGATATAAGTAAATCAATACAATTTTATCTATATTTTAATAGCAATGAGTAGAAATAAATGTCATAGACTTTTAGTCTAATGTGAATAGCACGACATATAATTTAATAAACCTGATTCAAAAGGAGTGGTAATATAAAAGTAATGAAAAGGGATATTTCTAGATGTCACAGAATTAATAAATAAATATTATTAATTATATAAATATTAAATTATTAAATATTAAAATATTAAATTATATAAATATTATAATAAATAAATATTTAATTAATAAAGAAATAAATATACAGTCGAATTTTGTAATTACTTTCATTTTAAATGATCGGTCATAGAATTTAACGATAAAAGAAAAAAAAACGTAGTCAGACCGTGGCAGAATAACAACAACAAAGTGGCGGAAAATACTTCTGTCAAAAAAAAAGTATCTATTCTAGACATATACGACGAAATAATGGAAACAATGGGGATTGTGTCACCACTTATTCTACAGTTACACAGTAGTACATGGAGTTTAAGCTTCGCAAAATATTCACAGATGACGATAATCCATACAAAAATTTCTAACCCCTAGTCTTCGCTGACCGAAAAGTAAATATCAGGTTATTTTGCAGAGGTCACAAAGAATATATATGGCCAGGTTTGACTTAACCAAAGAATAAGGTTACGGGAAGCTATCAAAGAAAAAAACTAGGCAAACAGCGTTTAACGGTTTAACTAGAATCGTGCACATGCACAGAGGGCCAAAGTTGTTACGACTACCATTCGAAATGCTTCAACCACCATTCTACCCTCTAGAAAAGTTGTTACGACTACCATTCGAAATGCTTCAACCACCATTCTACCCTCTAGATATAGTATCAAGCAACCCCTATCTCTTTCCTCGGCTTAAGAAGCAAAAAAGAGGCAAAAAATTTAAATACATTATGGCCGGTGTACGAGAGTTTTGGGAGTGTTGTGACTTTGCTTTTTTAAATGAATTCGTGTTTTATATAATATATTTATAAGTGTATTTGTTTGTTAGAGAGATTACTATGAAAAATAAATTATATTTTTTGAATATTATTACTTATATCGATTATTATTATTTTGAATAACACCTCGCAGTTAACGATCTGTTGGCAAAATTGTGTCGGGAATTACTTAAAATCTCTAGATTGCTTTATTTCCTATAATTTAAATTTAAAATCAGTCTCTATATAGTACATATAAACATTATGATTCCATATAAATTAGATATGCAATCAAAAACGGTATGAAGTGTAGTACTGTACAGATAAAAGAAAGAGAAAGATAAAAAGCTATATATTTATTATGTACCTGTAAAAATTGTTGAAGACCTAACCTAATAATATGGGCAACCTTTTTGAAACCTGAGGATCAAATGTTATAGTACAATCATTATTAACGAATACGCAGAAAATAGATAATATGTAGTTGTACATAAAAAAGGGTTTTTATACATTTATCAAACTCTATAATAAAGATACGTCACATAGAATAATATCACCAACGAGAAATTTGAACTTAGATTTGAAAAACAATTTTAAGCTAAATATAAATTATCATCATTAAATCTGGCTCAATATAAGGCTATTATCTATACTAATATTATAAAGCTGAAGAGTTTGTTTGTTTGTTTGGTTAAACGCGCTAATCTCAAGAAGTACCGGTCCGATTTGGAAGTTTCTTTCAGTGTTAGATAGCTCATTTATCGAGGATGGCTATAGGCTACATATCATTAGGTTAAAACCAATAGGAGTTGAGCACTAATGAAGAATGTCACAAAATCGGACTATTTTTAGAGCATCCGCTGCGTGTCAGTGTCAGTATTATATGCGTTGCCATGGTAATATGATAAAATTCTATCGGAAATATTAATCGGGCTTATTTTGTGTTCCTGTTCAAAAGTTTATTATACGTTATATGTAATTCCAATTTTTGATTATAAATAGTACGTTGCTATCGCAAACGTTTTAAAAGTCTATTTTATGCTGCTATTCTTTTTTTTAACTTTATTTTTGGCAATCAATCTTTCCGATTATTACTGCCATTGTCACGTAGTCAATAATATCACAAACTTCGTGCGATCATTCCAATATTAAGCATCATGTGAAACCATATTCTAACAAGATGGTGGATCTCGTGCTAGAACCTTCCAGGGAGTTTTTGTGGCATCTCAGAATTTCATGCTCCGTGTTATTATTTTCCATTCACTTCACTTATGCATATTAAACTAACTATATTACGTAAAACACCATCAACTTTACACAATATATAGTCAAATAACACAAGATTATGCATAAAATATAAAATCCACTACATGACAGACTAAAACCCCGCCAAAAACTCCAACTGCTATTCTTTTTTCACTTTATTTTTGGCAATCAATCTTTCAGATTATTACTGCCATTGTCGAGTAGTCAATAATATTACAAGCGTCGTGCGATCATTTCAATATTAAGCGTCGTGTGAGTCAATATTCTAACAAGATGGTGGATCCCTTGTTAGAACCTTCCTGGGATTTTTGTGGCACCTCAGAATTTCATGCTCCGTGGTATTATTTTCCATTCACTTTACTTACGCACAATAAACTAACTATATTACGTAAAACACCACCAAATTTACAAAATATAGAGTCAAATAACACAAGATTATGAATAAAATATAAAATCCACTACATGACAGACCAAGATCCCGCCAAAAACTCAAACAGCGATTCTTTTTTTTTTATCTTTTATTTTTGGCAATCAATCATTTAGATTATTACTGCCATTGTCACGTAGTCAATAATATTACAAGCATCGTACAATCACTTCAATAATAAGCGTCGTGTCAGTCAATATTCTAACAAGATGGTGGATCCCTTGTTAGAACCTACCAGGGAGTTTTTGTGGCATCTCAGAATTTCATGCTCCTTGGTATTATTTTCCATTCACTTCACTTATGCACAATAAACTAATTATATTACGCAAAACACCACCAAATTTACAAAATATAGAGTCTAATAACACAAGATTATGAATAAAATATAAAATCCACTACATGACAGACTAAGATCCCGCCAAAAACTCCACAGCTATTACAGCTATTCTTAAAGGTTAGTGGTAATAATATTCGTCTATCAATACAGGCGAAGGAATTAATCCATACTGCCAGTTATGAATTTGTCAATATAGGTCGTTTTTATGTATTTTCTACCCAGTTTTCTTCTATGTCTAACTTAATGTAAAGGTATAAGCGCCAAATCTTCTATATCGTAAATTTTCATCTTCTTAATTTTCAAGACCACAGAATACATGCTCCGTGGTATTATTTTTCATTCATTTCACTTATGCACAATAAACAAACCATATTACATAAAACGCCGCCAATTTAACACAATATAGAGTCAAATAACACAAGATTATGAATAAAATACAAAATCCCCTACATGACAGATTGAAATACCGCCGAAAACTCCTCAAAAAGTTTTTTCTACATTAGTTTTGTTCCAAATTTTTGATTTGTGATATATTATGTATTATAAGAATAAAGTGTGTGTATATAATAATGAAATAAATACTTTTCGATGAATACATATATCTGCGGTGGTACAAATATCAACATCATTTTTTAATTCTGTCGATATGTCTGTTTGTTTATTTGTTCCGGGTAATCTCCGAAATGGCTGGACCTATTTGAACGGTTTTTTTCTTAGAAATGACTACGCTATTGACCTAGCAAGGTCTTAACACCTGTATTAGTGACAAACCATAAAGATTTAAGCGCCATACAAACGAAAATAGACCTTATAATGCAAAGGTTAGCAAACAGTTTGGCAGTATAAGGTTTAAAAAGATTCTGGATTTATTACAAGATTTGAATAATTATAAATGATGTAATGTGAAATTCCAATTATTATGCAAAATGTATTATTACATTATTATTTAATTTTTAAGAACTATTTTTTGTACTAAACCACGAAATGTCCAACTTAGCTATTGTATTTATACTTTTAGGTTAGAAAAAATATTTTACATTAAATACTGAACTAAATATACATTAAACTATTACAATATGAATATATCAAATTGAATATTGAATAATTTAGACAAATGAATATGATAACAATAGTTTTCAGCCAATTAACTTTACTATTATTCTTTCTCCTTATTTCATATAAAACTTATTTCAAGAAAATATACAATATTTTATCGATCATAAGAAAAAAAACGAAATATATTTTAAATTAGATATAATTTTTATGAAAATAATATCAAATACATGATAATATAAAAACCATATATAATCTGAATATAATTAAATATATTATTGTGACCATAGATTTATAGACTCATATGGTACATGTACTAAATGTCTTTGCCGATGGCGGGAAATTTAAAAATTTTTAAAAAAGCGCGCTGGGACCAATCTGTCCCAATGCTAGTATCCAGGTTAATAGCTTCAACGGACTGCAAGTAATATTTTAACGGGACTTTTACGGGCAATTAACTAACTAATTAGCTATTTTATTTTAAGCTAGCGAGTTCAGCAGACGATACCCGCTCTAATAATAAGACAAACTATACCTAAACCTTGCCCAAAAATCATTTTGTATATTGATTAAAACGGCATGAAGATGCGTTTTTGATCTTATCGCGAACAGACATATAGACAGACGTGAAACACGACTTTGTTGACACTATGTTGTGATGAACTGTTATCCGAGCATTTGCATGTGTGAAATTGACCAAAAATATGTTGTTCACTGTAAACATGCGCGTGTGACGTACATAGTACTGGACTCCAAGAATAAATATAATTGAAAGTCATATGTTTATATGTGATTTAAATTATAGCAAGGTATATTAATAACTTGATTATATCAACAATATGGACATATTATATCTATATAATAAAAGATTGAACACATATTGTTCGATAATGTATAGCTTAATATTTTCATTACTTTCTTATATAGTGTAAGTGAACACTGAGGGTGATACATCGATAGTAGTTTAAAGTTCCAGCTATGTGGCTTATGATAAATCTCATCCCATTCGATACACTATTAGTATTCACATATATAAAGTATTACAGTTATTTACACATCTAATAACAATTTTAAATTTATTTAATACATTCAAAAAACGCGTGCGGAGCTGAGGGTAACAGCTAGTATAATATAAAGCTGGCCCGCTGTTTTCGTGTGAAACTCAAGCTTCTTCGTTCTTCATAATATTATATGCTTAGAAAGCCTGATAGTTTTAAAATAGCAATAGCATACGTAGGAGCTTTCAATACAATCACGACAATTGTAGGAGAACAACCTAAAATTTAAATGAGCTCTAATTACTACAAATAGATAATACAAAATGTTTACCTTACCTCCCTTTGTAACCTGGATATCTTAAGGATTAGAACTTGTATCTCATTTAAAGTTTGTATCAATAGAATCTTAGTACAAATACAAACTTCTCATAAGAGTTTATAAAACGTAGTTATAATGTATAGTTCAAATAGTTCTTATTCAGATAAAGTTTTTTAATTTTGGTGTAGTTGCGGTTTCGTTTCCTTTTTTTAACGAAGGGAAGTCGAGGGACAACGCGAGGGTCATGTCGGACTTCTACCGACTAAAAACCCCTCGGGCGCTTAGCGCGAATGTGAACCAGGATGCGGGGTAACGGCTAACAAAACTCCGCTGCTTTGGTCACGCGCTTGGGTCACCTGTGGATGGTGAAAAAACGGGGACCGACCTGTCAGGGAGAATTCTACCTTTGCTCCTCACTTGGAGAGGCACGGTTTCGTTACCTAACATAACACTATGACTGTCATATGACATTCGACATGTATAAGAGATTGTTGGAACTGGTGATATATTTTTACCCCAAAGCAATAGGGACAGTTACTGTTGAAGTGTGCTGTTTGTAAAGAGTACGTAGTTACACGTTCCACACGTTTCCAACTTTATCCCAAGGCGTACCGATATACTATTGTTTGGTTATAGATAGTATTGGGATCCTATTCGAGATAGACTATATGTTTTCAATTGGTTATACGCTAAAATAAATATTTACTTTTTTTATTATTTTGTGTTATAAAAGCTAAAGACCTTCGCCATTCACATGTTAGAACATACGTATGATAGACTATTAATTAGGCTAATAATTAGTTTGTAACCACTTATTATCTAGCTGTATGTAATCAAAAGGCAGCGGTGTTCGTAGCAATCAATTACTTTATTACCTAGTATACGATAATTTATTAATTATATTTCAGTTTCAGTATACCTTAACAAGGCACATTAACCTATCTCCGATTTTAGAATTATTATATTATAATGTAATATAAATATATATGTAATAAATGTAAACATACGTACTTAAGATTTTTCTGTTCAACATATCTCTACTTTAAAATCCTCTACTTGTAATAAATATGTACACGTAAACATATTTTTATACTTAGAACTTTTGATTACGTGATAGTAAAGTCAGGCATATCTCGAAAATGACCACTTTTAAAATAACAACTACATAGCAAATTATATTTACATCAGTTGTGTTAGAACGTCCAGATATAGGATATAGGATAGATATAGGATTGAAGTTATGCATACCATATACCAGGATCACCCCCACACACGTGCACATACGTACACATGGTAGAAGGGTTTAGTTCTTTTCCCTTATTCGAACTGAATCGAGTTGTTTAGTTCGATTTTATTTTTGATATACATGTATGCGTTTGTGAATCGCGCAATCTCAATTGCATGACTTACAAACGAATATATGTATATTAGAATAGTTTAGCTACGTCAGATTCGTGAATTCGGTAATAGCCCAAGCCGAGGTGTACCGAGCACCCTTAAGCATGTTACCTAAACAAAATCGGCTGAGTGCCTTAAGCGCTCGCCTTAGAAGTCCGGAGAAGCGGTAAAGGCTTTGCAAGGCCAATAGCATAGTCAGTTCATGTCAGTTAGTTCAGTCAGTCAATGCATATGCAACTGTAGCAGTAACTTATAATTAAATCTAATACCTTTAAACGAGCAATTCTTGTATATTTCTATATATTCAGGATTTCGGAAACCGCTTTATATATTTCCGTGAAACTTAGTATGAAGGTAGTTTCGGGGATGATTTTATTCATAAAAACTTTTTAACTGAGATTTCAGGCAATGAAAAATTATAGCTAGAATATGAAGGTAAATTTCGCCGCCGCTGTCAAAACAAAAATAGCTTAGGTGGAAAATGGTTGTTTCGAAAATCCGCGTAACCCCAGTTCGAATCCGAATGTGTGTATATATATATATATATATATATATATATATATATTGTAAAAAATCATTATTTTGTAAGGCAAACCTAACGATTTATTTTAATTAAATAAATAATTTTATTATTATAAGATATCTTTTTTTTTAATATTTTTTATGTGAAAAAATGATAATTTTGTGGGGCAAACCTAACAGTTTATTTTAATTTTAATTTTTTTTAAGGAACCGATCTAGACTCATTCGCCCAGCTTCTAATAAATTATACATACAATCACTGAATTTTATATAATAACAAAAAAAAAACTATATTTCCTTGACTTGAAAAGAGGTCACTTAATAAATAATGGATATGTTAAACAATATAAATTTGATTTCACTTTTTAAACCAAACGCTGTAAAGATCTATGATGTTACCTATACTTTAACACATCCCTTCTGCAAACGGATAATAATAGCTGAATTTTACAATTCTTTCTCACGTGCATATTTATATCATAATTGCATCCTTTTTACATGTTTTCAGCTTATTACGGAATTACCTATCAGTTGCAAGTGGTTGGTAGTATACCAGTCCTTGAGCGGGTGAGTGAGTCAGCCCAACTACTCCATCCATAAGAGTGAATTTTTCACCACCAATGTCGTATTCGCCAAGATCTGGGTCGGGGTACATGGACGCGTGTGTCACTCGCCACGCGTTGTCTCTACCTCCGTCATAGACAATGATACCTGGAATAGATAAAATTTATCTCGTCAATAAAAACAAAGCATACTATTAATTATATTACTGATGTGAAGCGTCTATAGCCGGAGGGTAAACCTGATCATTGGCGTGGCGACGCACAACACAAACTTTGCACTATTAACAAAATACTCAAAAAATTTGCAACCCTATCTGTATGTCCATAAAATTCAAACTGTTTTGTCGGCCACTCGTTCTACTAGTGTTACGCGGTACGCGATGACTTAGCGCCCTTGATAAATGCCGCCAAACACACCGCGCCTGCGCCTAGTTGAAGTTTATTTAGTATTCAATAAAAATTAATATTTATGTAATAAAATAAAAAAATAATCATTATATCATTGAAGAAATTTGCAATGCTTTATCTTTTCATTATGCTATAACTTATTCCTGTTGTAATCTGTTCGTTTATGCATATAACTTATACAAAAACAATTTCGATATTTCACATCTGCCAGGCGTCCCGTGATGGCTCAATTTTTTTTCTCGCATTGGAGCACTCTATTTATTTGGATTACGATTTGGATAATTATGAATTATAATTTAAGAAAATATTTTTCTATACATTTTTATATTAAATACGAGCTACCTGCCCCAGGTTCACGCGAGTGTACTAATTGAGAAAATGAGATCAGATTTCCCCATTACTGTACAACTACATAATGAAATAAAACGGGGAAGTTTTTGGCGGGATCTTGGAAGGGCATGTAGTGGTCTTTATAATTTATCCATAATCTTGCGTTATTTGGCTCTATATTGTGTAATGTTGGTGGTGCTTACGTAATATAGTTTGGTTATTGAACAAAAGTGAAGTGGATCGGAAATAATACCACGGAGAATTGATTCTGACTTGCCACAAAAATTCCCAGGAAAATTCTAACAAGACGGCCACCATCTTTTTAGTTCATTGAAATTATATTGAGAAACTTGTAATATCGTTACTCACGTGACAATGGCAGTAATAGTCTACTAGGAGACTGGTAGCTAAAAATAAAATAGATGAAGAAGAAATAAACGAGAATATAACAAGTGAACATCGATCTGTCAGTTTTGACAACTGAAGATTTTCTACTGTCTCACTCACTTCTTAAATGTAATGTCTTACACTTGGGTTTACGATTGATTTTTGGGATGTAAGGGGTGTCGAATAACATCGTAAGGCTTGAGACACCCAAGCCAACCTCACCTGCACTTGGTGCACCCTGCTGATCAACGAACGAGGCAATGGCGATAGCGGGGTGGTAGGGTTTTACAGCCCGACTGGGTCGCAACCACCATGTACATGGCGAAAAAGCCCGTCATAGTGACTCGCTTTTGCGCGTCGCGTTTCGGGATCAGCCTGTGCATATCCAGTACCGGGTGACTTACGTCATTATGGACGGCATGACAGCGGCGACTGACGATGGATGATCTATCTCTCGGTGGTCGCCACTGTTTTTGGATTGTACTATGCTTACCATCAGGCATAGTGCAGTCACTTTGTCGTGCTACAATAAAAAAAATGATTGTAATGCTCGAGGGTAAGTGCAACGGGAAAATACGCGGTTGTCATCGTGAGCGTTTTGAGCGTTTACTGGAACGCACTCATGGAAGTTCAGATTCAGATACAGGTACATGTCAGGTATCCTGTCATTCCGCTTATATACTGGAGCCTGATTCTAGTATGCGACATGTCTCAGCGTGCCACCGGAGTACATAGTTGGAGCAGACATAAACATTAGATTCAATCATCCATATATTATGCCAATATTATAACACATGCATTTGAGTTGTAGTTAAGTTTTATTTTCTTTTAAGTGATGTAAACTCTCAGAATACTTAGTTGTTATATATTAATTACTGTTTATTTTATTATTGTAAGAATTGCATCACGTTATTTCGGTGAAAGCATCGTTTTCGTTTTTGTGTCGCTACACGCATCGTTACCCACTAATAAGCAAAAGTACGTGAGGTAGGAAATCATCATCATATTAACTATAATGAATTCATCCGATACAGAATTAGTTAATTATCAATACAATTAACGTCACTCATATCGATAGCTTGAAGTATTTTTTAATTACCTCCATGTTTGTTTGTATTCGATAGCGTTATAAAAATGAACAACATTGAATACAAAAGTAATAATTTTAAAATAATTGTAATCTACATCAATATTATTTTCTTCTTTCTCTTGTTCACTTTGACTAAGTGGAATTAGAACAAAGTGTATTTATTTTTCATCGACTCTTCTATATTTTCTGTTACCTCAGTATTTATACATCTTAGACATTTAATTTTTCATATAATTCATTTATAGCTTCTATGCAATCTTCTCTGGTCTTCGATACATTCTGACACTTACCACTCTTGTTACAAGAAAAGAGCCGTCACGGGACGCAGGCAGATGTGAAACATTGAAATTGTTCGAAACGAACGAATTTCAAATTCTTAAATTACACTATAGGTATGCGAGCTCAGTGCGGTAAGAGACATTACACACAGTCACTTGCGCATGGCATCCCGTCGCCACGTCTCACACACACACCACGGTCTGTATCGCCATGCCAACAATCAGTTTTACCTTCGCCTATAGATGTTTCACATCAGAAATGTCATTATTTATTACTCTTCAATTTGTCAATAGCATTAATTTAGCCTGGCGGACTTTATCCCGCCCTGATAATAATAAATCCTTGATTCTGATAATAATACCTAAACCTTCCGCATGAATCACTCTCTATCTACTGGTGAAAACCGCATAAAAATTACTTTAATAGCTTTTGATTTTATCGCGAACTGACAGACACACAGACAGACGTGGCAGAGGACTTTCTTTTTAATATCTAGTGATATATTTAAGATTGCTGAGATATGGTATAACTATTACCGTATAAAATTTCATTATAACTTATCAATTTACTGAACAATCTCATACAATACCAACAGCTTAGCTAAGACATATTCTGGAAATATTTATGTATAACTAATAGCTAAGATCTGACAGATCTAAGAACAAATTATTTGGAATTAATCTATATAACTAATTTATCTATACTTAGTAGCAGTTATTAATACTCCTGCAGGTTCTTTGAGCTTCGTTCGATTATAAAGAAAGATATAACACGAAACAGAAGATACACGATAACCCGAGTAATTGGAGCAATTGTCATCAGGTTGGCACGTATTCTTGGCTCACATATCAACACTGGTTTCCGAAGTTTTATTACATAGCCGTTTGGTACGGACAGTTATAGGGCGGTCAGAGTCTCTGCGTGATGTGTGTTCTGTTCTAATATTTTAATTCAAATACATAATTAATGCGACATTCTTAGGCCCCTTCCACTCCAATCTATAGTGTCCGACCAACACAAATACCGCCGGATACATAAATTGTTATCAAGGATACATGGCGCTCTGCTTGAGGTAGAGGAGGAACCTAACGTATTTATGTTGCCGTCTCTCTACGATAAAAATGTATTTATCTTCATAGGGATTCCAAATTATTGCATTCGATTCTAATCGACTGCGAACTAGTAGCCCATTATACAAGACTTTTATTGTTGGTATACTATATACATTAATAGAAATGCGTTATACTCAAATCTATCATAGCAATCGAAATACTCTCTTGGAAATATCCAATATGTGTTCAGTCTATATCTATATGTCTATGCTACTCTATAGTAGTTTAAAAACTGTAATATCTGTAATAGGTAAGAAAATCTTAAGATTATATGCAAAGAATAAACAATTTGTACTGTTAATAACACTTGGAAGCTCGTTTATGGATAACAAAAATTCTAGAAGACCTAAATTTACTACCCTGATTTAATAAAAAGAGTCAGAACGTGTTGCTTGTTCTTATTTAAATATAACATCTTTGAGTTTAATTGAATTAGTAATAAGTCCAGTGATTATTCACAGATATAAAGAGATATAATTACATAAAATGGGTTTGATTTATGTCATACATTTTGGTGATGATGGTTTTTTCTTTGAACTGACTACGCTATTGACCTAGCAAGGTCTTTACAACTTCACCGGACTACTCATGATGATAGTTTTGTTCGACTGTTTCCGTATGAAAGAGGCTCGATATGGTTTTCTTTTTTATGTTTTTGAATTATGTATTTTACGTCCTAACGTTAATGTTATCCAAAATCTTTATCGGTGGAGTAAAAGTCCGTACGTGTATTCCAAGATATCCATGTTTAGGGACAATCCCCAAGGCACTACTTTCTTTTTATACTAGGTGTATCTCAGTTTCAAGCCACATAACGTTTTTTTTTCGAACTGTCTACGTTATTGGTCTTGCAAGGCCTTTACAGCTTCACCGGACTGCCACATAACGACGAAACGACGAAAAAATTACATCACAAACAAACGTTCCATAAAACCATAGCCGTCTTTGGCCGCTATCTTGAACGGTTTCATAAAACATTGAAAATATTGCAGAATGCCAATCATAGCACCATACTTATTGCCAATAAGATCAATATCGTTAAATACTGCATTGAACACGAATATAACAAAGTGAAAGAGTTTAAACAAATATACTAATTAAGTAATTATAAATAGTAATCCAGAAAAGTCAAATAATTAAACATTGTAAAATGTGTGTAGCAACAGAAAATTAGTTGGCAAAGGTAAATCAATAATAATGTCAACAATAGACCAGTCTGTGGATAGTCAGTGGAGTTACAAAAAACAAATGAACACAATTGTTTTTTTTTTTTCGTTAGATAACATATCATAAAAACCTAAATTTAAAGAAAAAGTTTGTTTTGTCCAATTCATATTGTGTACAAGTTACGTGGTTGTTCCGTATGTTCATTTTGCAAACTCGTACTTAGATTATACGTAAATCCTCTTTTGCCATTTTTTATAAATTAAATTTTACCATGGATCTAAAATATATGGCCTATACTTCCTGTTGCTGTCAGAAAGTCATCCTTGAAATATCTATTATATACTGATTGACATATTAACTTATTATTTTTATTTCTTATTAGTATCCTTGATTAATTTGCTTCTTTAAAATCTTGCAACCAATATCAGCATATATCATTTTCGACATTAGCTGCCTTTACACACCACACAATTTCACACGTGAGCGGAATACGCAGGCTTGAACGCGAGAAAGAGTGTACACGAAATTACAAATCATTGCTATTGTTTGTTATTAAACAAAATCTTTCCTGCGCGAAAATGTCTTCACGCGGGAAAGAGCGAACGTATGGCAGTACAAATGACAGAACCAAGAATAAAGTAGTCACGCTGAATTTATTACTGGCTTTAGCATGAATGGGTTGGCTCGCCCGGTGTATAACCACCCTCTCACAAAAACAATGACGTGAATTAACAGTTCATGCATTGTTGCGTTTCGTTTGATCAGTGAGAGCGCCGAAGGCCCACCACACCTCACCTTCCCCCTTTCTTCTTCCCTTCCTCCCACCCCTCCCCTCCCCCAACACAGGCTGGCGACGCTCTTGCGACTCCCCTGGTGTTACCAACGCCTATGGACGGCGGTAATTACAATCTAAAGATATAAGGTACAACATTCATTTAATCCACATAAATCTCGCAGTTTCTATGGGCACCAGTTAGTATGTAATTAATTAATATTGATAATAATTTACATAAGATAAACGTACCTGGAGCTACAGTATCAGTGATGTAGGCGAATAAATTATCACAAGTAGCCGATAGATGGGATGAGGGCGAACGTGTGTCGTCCAACACCAAGTTTGTGAGGAGTGAGCTAGGTCTTAACAGTTCACGTGGAAAATATATGCTTCGGACCTGAAACGAGAATATACAATTATCAATAACCAATTGTACTTTGCGTTTTACGACAGTAAACAATATCCTCTGCCACGTCTGTCTGTCTGTTAGCGATAAACTCAAAAGCTACTGAACGAATTTACATGCGGCTTTCATCAACAGATAAAGTGATTAATGAGGAAGGTTCAGGTATATTATTTGTGAAGGTTTTTTTTATTATCAGGACAGGATAACGTCCTCGAGGCTTGGTAGGTTTTTTATATCATAGGCAGCGTTCTCACTAACCGAACGAAACGCAACAATACAAGCACTGTTACGTCACAGCAGTTTTCTATGAGAGGATGGTACTACCCTGGGCGAGACGACCCATTCATGCTGAAGCCAGTAATAACTTGAACATGGCTCTACCACCTATATCTATCAAGCTGCTCGTCTCGGCTTCGCATAGGTGTACTATATAAGGTGTACTATATATATATATATATATATATATATATATATATATATATATACTACTACAGCTGTTTCGAGTTGAATCGCTCACATTATATTCCGCAATTGATTTTTATTAATATAGATAATATAGACAGTTGAAAAACGATGTTCATGTATAACGAATTATACATAGCGTTTGGTTCATTTAGTTTTTCTAATAAATGTGGATGTGGAACCATATTTTGTCACATTGTCCTTGACTTTCAATGAGTGTGTTGCAAACCTAATTAAAAATGTATTGAATTACACAATACTAAAATAACTTTTTAAAATAATTGTATATTTTTTTTGGTAACAGCATATAATAGTTATTTTAATTAAACATTAAAGTGCAATATGTTAAGGAATTTATTAACTCATTTCACACATCGCTGAACGTGTAATGTTTATAAAAGTCTTAGTTTCTTGTAACTTTAATAAGCTTGTATTAAATAAAAATGTAATATTTTGTTATTGATAAGGACCAAGTAGAGATAAAAATAAAAAATATATCGAAATCCATTATCCAAATTATCCAGTAGTTTCTGCGCGTTGCCTTTACAACATTAAAGTAATGAAGTAAAACATTTTTAGGTGCGACTAGGAGGTAACCGGACGACAATGCAACGGAAGTCCGTTGCGGCTATTTGACATCACATTTCTTACCATCCGGTTTTAAAACGGTTTATAAACAATTTATAAACACAATCAATCAAAAATTATTGAATAAAAATATTAAATTGAATGACTATAAAAACCATACAATAGAATGAATTATGTATATATAGACGCGCGACCGTGCTGCCATCAGGTTTCAATGTAAGTAAATAAATTAAATCAAAGCATTATTATCTGTAGTGCCATCAATCAGTTATTTCGAAACTTAAATAATATAGTATATACTATTAACAGCTCTTGTTATAAAGTAAATAAAATATAAAAAAGTACGCAAAAAAAAGTTTTACTTCAATCGCGTGTGATGGTTACAGGTTCATTTTTTTTTTAAACTAACTAACGTTATTGACCTGACGGGTCTTCACAACTTCACAAGAGTAAGCACCATCAAACCTCTTTAACATAATTTATATATATTCTATTCAAATATTTTAATGGAATTAGATGTTCGTATATTCAAATCTAGTTTTGGTAGAAACTATCATACTAATAATTTGGGACGAGGGGCTTCTCCTGATAAAATTAAATGTGTATATATTTTATAACGCAGACTTTAAATTATATGTCATAGAACTTATGTATCAACTTTGTTTTTAATGTATTTACCCTTGAAAATCTAATTCCGCTTCCTATGAATGTAAATTGTCATTATAGCTTGTAACAAAAAAAAGAGTCAAACTTAAAACGAATTAGTATGTTATTTAGTAATTATTATATTTTTAGTAAAGTTCATTTAACATCTCGTAATCTTATTTAATACTGTATTTTTTTACATCGTGATTATTTTCATGAACTTCAATTCCGTTGATATTTAATTGCACTGTAGTTGATTACTTTTTATTTTTAGATTTAATTCGAGCCACACGTTAGATCACAATTTAACACAAAAGCTTAATAGTAATTGCTGGATTAGTAACGCTTCGTAAATCTGTGTATAATTATTGCCAGCCAATTAGCACAAACAAAGAATAAACATTTTCGGTGTTATTACAAAAAAGTTAAATACGTATTAAATAGTTGCTTTAAAAGATTTCGTACTAAATGCACCGTCCTCGCCCGAGACAAGTTCGCGTTATCCTTATTTCGCAAGGATAACCTAACTTAACCAAAGCGAGATTAAAGAGCAAAATGGCGAACATTCAGCGAGCGCGATGCATTTAAAACGTAACCTTTTTAAAGCAAGTACATACTCAATAGGGTAGTCGCCTCCATAAACTCTAATTGTTTCCAAGTGAAGATTAATTGTGAGGAAAAGGAAGTCGTTGGTACAATTTTGTTTTGAAGTTTGTGGTGACATTACCATCCTACATTATGTCTATGTAGCTGATACCCCCAACTCCGTCTACGTTGTTTACTATTTTAATCATACATTTTACGTATAAAAAAGGAAATATAAGCACAAGCACCACACCGCTTGCTCTAGTTCTTCACAATAATAATATACAAAACACAGTGCTTATGAGAATTAAAGTTTCTAAGAGCCTTAATAACTCTATACTAAATGACTATATCGTAATAATCATTGTTTTAGATAAGAAGCCGGTTTCAAAGCAAGATTAAAAAAGTGATCAACGTATATCCAATAGTTTTCGCGTGATTCGCGCGATAGTCCGGTGAAGCTGTAAAGACCTTTCCAGGTCAACAGCGTTTTCAGTTCGAAAAAAAAAAAGAAGAAAAACGTGTGATTCGCGCGTAAAGACTGGCCTCGATTATTCTATTAATATAAATTTAAAATTGGGTTTTTATTAAATTTTAAATGATATACATTAATATTTTATAAATGATTAGAATCAGATTTATAACACATTTCGTTCACAAATATGTCTCCTATAATAAATATATTTGTCATATCATATTAAGGTCAAATTCTAGTGACTCTTGAAAACTTTACCGGAACAGAATATTAATAATAAAATTAAGATCAAAGAATATTTTATTCACAGTATTACAAGTATACGTCAGGTCTATTATTTTAACTATTATTATTTAAAATATGTAATACTACTGAAATTCGTTTAATATAAAGATGGATTTTTTTTTAATTTTTCGCTACAAACTATAAGTCGTATAGTTGGGAAGTAAAAATACGTTTGTTAATGAGATCATCGTATAAAATTATTTTAAGTATACAGTTAGTAAAGAACGCAACATTTTTTTAAACTCTTCATAACGAAAATATCAGTCTTTTTAAGCAATATCTGTTACGATATTAATTTTACTTAAATAACGAAATTTAATATATAAGCATATATGTTGACTAACTTTCTAGCAGGAATCAATTGTCCTGTCTGCAATTGTTTATCTTTGAACAAATACAAACCTCAGTTGCTAAGCAATCCGAAATAATCATGCGTTGAATTACACCAACCATGGACAATCGGACATGCCACACCCTTTCAAATGAATGACCTCGGTATTCGAATTCAACTATCGATATAACAAAACACAATATTCGTCAATCTATAGTCATTCATCAATTGTATATATGCATATTTTGAAACGCACGATGTAGATTTGAGACGGTTTGCATAAATAACAATTAATTTGTTGAATCTTCGTAAGCGCATCTTTTCTGAACGGCTTCACCTATTTCGCTAATTATTTTTTGTTATGTCTGTATTTGTCAGGACAAGTTTTTGTAAAAGAAAACCATTTGAGAGTTCGTAGGAAAAAGTGATTTTTTTTTGTTAAGAATCGCCTAATAAAATTGACTAAGTGACACAGAGGACAGTAGAAAAACACTTCCCAAGAGAAATATTGAATACACATTAAGGCGGGCGAAGTCGCAACCAAACCTAGTATATTATGAAAGCGACTAATCATGAATATAGCATTAAAAATGTTGTCTGCATGCAGACTTATTTTAAAAATGCCTCAACTATTCTTTATAAAATTTTGAACACGCAAAGCTTATTTCATTCATAATAATTTATATCCTTAATCTACATATATATATATATATATATATATAATAAGAATGTAAATCTAACATGTCTGTACTTTTTGGATTTTTGTGAGAAAAAGTGTTGCAGTTGTTTTGGAATAAATAATAAAATACATTTCAATTATTTTTAAAAATGTCTGTCTCTTAGACTACGCATCACTACAAAAGTACTACGTTCACTACCATTTCACCATTCATATAAAGATCATAAAGCATATCCTCGAGTAATGCTTAGTTTTTATTTCATTAAAATCGGTTCACTCTATCAAAACTTACTGTAATTTTAATGACGACGCGACTTAAATACGAGTGAAAAGTGCATAAGTAAATGGACTTAATACATTCGGATGATTTTATTAATCACCAATTTTTTTCATAAGGTTTCACGCGGACGAAGTCGCGGACACAGTTAGTACAAAATAAAACATTTACATGTAAACAAAGTAGCGAGCATAAACTAGTTATACATAGAAATTTACCAATGATGGTGTTCATGCAACAATAAACGTGTTTTGGTTCACAATGACTATTAAACGGATGTATAAGGAACTATATGTAAATTTGTGAAAACTGCACCAACGAGTTGTACGTTTAATATAAACTTTGCTAATCTCTAAAGTTATTCTTGTTCGTAGAATTAATTCAAATCGTAAAGGAATGACCTAGATTGCAACCGGAATATGAGTATTTATATGGAATGATAATTGTTGTAACAGGCGAATTGTCTAAATTACCATTTTAATATATAGCTATATTTTTGCCATAATTAATGTAGTGTACTTTAACAGGGAGTTAGAATAACTATTGTATACATACAAAATCTATCTAAAAAACCGAAGAAAAAGTTCAATACTTTTTCTCTTCTGTTTGTCAACCGATTTTTTTAAGGCATTGGAAATTTTGTCATTTTTCCTTAACCTTTATTTACAAGTAAGCCTTTATTTGTCATATTTTATGATCTTTACTTCTACTCATCTACAATATTTTGTAAAAAAATACCTCTATAGTAATGAAACATACAGAAATATTGACTTATGATCATATTTCGACCAATGGAACGTCCACTGGTATATATTAGAGTTTTTAAACATTTTTGGTAAATACCTCTGATAATAATCAAATATCTATTACTGTAATCGAATATTACACTTGCCATACTGCTAATTAATTAGAAATAAGTTGAAATAGTAATTAATTGTCATGCAACTATTTTAGTTTTATTGGTGTGTTAAGTACCGTACTTTTATAAATATTATCCAATTTAACTAATCTGTCTACTTTGGCTGCATTCTAATAAGTATTCGAGTTGCATTAAACGACTTAATTAAACATAATCAAGTAGTTTTATGTTCGCAAAATACACTGTAGGCTTTGAAGTCATTATTAAAATTCAGACATTGCATAAAAGTGATGAACCTAATAGAATTATGATAATACTACCCTATACCTTTTCTGTACCCTTAATATTCATGATGATTACAAATTACAATTACAAGGATAGACTTTCGCAGTACCAAATTTTTTTTTATTGGTCTACGAAACTGTGTTACAAATTGAAGTTATATATTCCATAAACATACTTAAGATTAAACACTTCTAGATGTAAACACAGTTTACATAATTAAAACGGTGCTTAGGTAAGAAGAATATAGAAGATAAATTACTAAATCTTAAATGTAACTTAGAAAAATGAAATACTCGATTACAAAAAAATTGAGTAAAACAACACTAATATTATCTGTTATACATATACAAAAATAAAGAAGATCAAGACATATATACAACAACGATAAAATATCTAACCTTAAATTCGTGGTTGAATCGAATCTGTTATGGTATCACAATAACACAATAAACAATTACAATAATAGTGGCCATGACTTTATGGCGATAGCGAATATTTTATAGTTGAGAAAGCAGTCTACACAGCCGGCAAGGTTACGATATATGGTTCAATTCTAATTGACTACTTATTCAATAACAATCAAAACAAAGTATATGAAACGTTTTTCTTTGAAATACCAAAAATACTACTATTTATATATGATTCTTACGACCTCTGATAGTCTTCGGTATTTAATTATTTTCTTGTCAAGTAATAGAACTCAAGCAAAATATATTATAATAATCATTAATTATACAATATTTGTAAAAAGCCACTTTTAATGAGACGTTAGAGTAACCCCAAGGCTTATGTTAAAATTGATAATAAAATAATCATAAAGACATAAAGTTATATCACTAAAGAAACTTATTTGGCAAGTATATACTGAACTTCGATAAGTCGGTAGTAGTCCGGTGAAGCTGTTAAGACCTTGCTAGGTCAATAGCGTAGTCAGTTTGAGAAAACATATCAATAAATCGGATTTCAAATATATGTGAAAATATGAGTTATCAAGGTTTCGATTTATAAAGGGTTTGACTAAGCGAAGTCTAGATTTTATCCTGAATAATTTGTAGTAGTAGTAAGCTGAAGTAAATAAAAAAAGATACTTCTAAGAAAGAATATTAATATTTTAAACAACATTCTTAAAGTCGATACCTTATTAAATTTTTAACGATGTACAGTGTGTATAATTAAATAATGATATGTCCGTGATTCCATAGGTAAAGTTAATATTTTTTAAATTATAAAATGAAAGAAGTTAAATTAGTGTCGAAGTTTCAAATTAAGAATAATAAAGTATTTGTGTGTGAAAAAAGAGAAACCATAGTTTATTTCATATCGTAGATGAATATAACATATTGAGGTTCGACTTTCTGATTTTTTATTTTTCTAATGTATACGTAAAAATATTTGCAACAAAATGAATGGAATTATTTATAGAATTTTCAAATCAGTTACATTTTTACGCATTAAAAAATCTTCTGATTCATTTAGTATGAAATTCTTAATTAAAAATAAATTGTTATAATGCAGTAATGTTTACGTTAGTTTAACAAACAACATGTGAATGTAGAGATTTCAAAAAGTCATTGACATTCTTTCATATAATTCTTCTGTCCATTTGTATGTGACTGAAATTCTCCTAAGTGGGTGGACCGATTTGGAAGATTTTTTTGTGTGTACTTAGGTGGTTTCAATGATGTTTTAGATTAATAATTGGACGCGATAGATGGCGCTGTCGTA
The DNA here is from genome assembly GCA_014332785.1 of Antheraea mylitta. Taxonomy (NCBI): domain Eukaryota; kingdom Metazoa; phylum Arthropoda; class Insecta; order Lepidoptera; family Saturniidae; genus Antheraea; species Antheraea mylitta. The sequence goes on from JACEII010000009.1 coordinate 8,571,905, forward strand.
CGATCTCAGTATTTTTTTAATTTTCATGCCAGGTACACATCTTCTAGGTTCGCTAGTTGCGTCATAAAATTAGGATTAAATACTCTTACAATTAAATTTGAACCGAGCTTGATATTTCCATGTACCTATATTATATTTCAGTAAATTAGTTTTTTAGTTCTAAGGTATTTACTTTATTTGTTTTGGCTTGGAGAGGACATAAATCAACTATTACATTTATAAGGGTTTAATTGTGCGTCGCACCGCGTTCGTTAGCTGGAAAATTGGTTCTGTCTACGGAAACTCCCAAATATAAAAAATACCTATAGTAAACAGAAATATATTTACACACTCACCAGTCTGTCAGTAGCCATGTCAAAGATGAGTATTTTCGGCGGGCAAACACGACGGAAATCATCAATGCTGGTAATAACTCCGGCGTCGAGCACCCAAAGTCTATTGCATCTGTCAGCTCGCACCCTGTACACTGATACGAGTCCAGTGCAATTGTAATCTTCGCGGCCTGCAGTATGCCATGACCAATCAGGATAGGCCTGAAAAAACATTCAAGTTAAAGATTGTAGAAATTATGAAGCATGTTCGTTAAATTTTGTTTGCAAATCATATAACAATGATTTAATAATAGTATTTTTTATTTACGTACATAATTGGGTAAGAGAAATTATTAACTGTGCAACGGTATTATAATGCCGTGTACCTATTGATGAAACGTAACACAGAATTAGAAATGTTATATGACATTTTGTATCTGTTAAGACATGCCACAAACACAAACTGCGCATATAGCAGGTGGTAGAGCCACGTTGAAGCTATAACTGGTTTCAGCATGTATGGGTCGACTTGCCTGGGGTAGTTGCCCACTCTCTCACAGTAAACCGACGTGAAGTAACAGCGCTTGCATTTTTTGCGTTTCTTTCGGTAAGTGAGAGCGCCGGAGGCCCAACTCCCCCTTCCCCCTCCCCATTCCCCGTCAACACAGCTTGACAACGCTGGTGTTGCCGGTGTCTATGGACGGTGGTGATCACTTAACATCAGTTGACCCGCCTAGTCGTTTGTCTCCTATGATATAACAAAAAAATATGAACAGCACGAAATTGCTCTGCACTTCGGTTTAGTCCGGTGAAGCTGTTAAGGCCTTGCTAGGCCAATAGCGTATTCAGTTCGAAAAAAAAACTGCATCTTAGTTTACCATAAACATGCCAGTAATGCACTGTAATAATCATGCCACTATTCTGACGATAATCAGAGCTTCATTGATAAATCAAGTAATGAGTAAAAGACAGATCAATATATTATTCCTATGTTTGTATTGTTAATAGAACCAACCGTATGGGCGGTATACGGATGCTTTTTTTTTTTACGTGGGCAAATCCCTTATGGATGCCCACCCTCCCGGGGGAGAGGATGGGTTATGTCCGACTCGCACGGAATAAAACCCCACGGTGTACCGACAGACCGTGATGTTGGGGCGGCAAGGGATCGTTCTACGCTATTCCCCTTGAATAGCCGCCCCAACGGTCCACCCAGCGGAAGGTTGCCGCCGGGCTCCTACCTATAGAGAGGCAGCTGGGTACACGCCAGTTAGGACCGCAGAAGCAGGACCTGTGTAATGAGGGGAGAAGCCCCCCGACTACATCCCCTCAGGTCTGGCTACGGGGGCAGGAGGAGTTGGGCAAAGCGCCGTCTCCTCCTGCCGGTCCTCCGATGGCGAAGACGGCCACTGAGGGGGTCCGCCTCGTGGGCCCTCTCCGCCGCCTCCTTTTGCGAGATGACTTCCTCGCAAAAAGAGGCCACTACTCGCCACGACTGTTCGCTGCCGAGCATGGACGAGATCACGCTCGGCAGCGACAAATCCTCTCCTACCACCGCCACTAGAGTGCGGCGCTCCACCTCCCATGCAGCACACTCAGAGAGTGTGCTGCGCGGTATCTTCCTCAGCGCCGCACTCATGGCAGGCGGCGGTCGGCTCCCTGCGAGCGATCCGGTACATGTACCACCCGAAACAACCGTGTCCGGTCAGCACCTGCACTAGCCTGAACGACAGGGAGCCCCATCTCCTCCCAATCCACTCCCGCAGGACCGGGCGGACGGCGTCGACGGTGTGCCTCCCAAAGCGCGTCCGCTAGGTCCTGGATCCACCTCCCTATAGCCTTCTTCCGCAACTCCCGCCTTTTAACTTCTATCTACCTGGGAGCCGGAGGCTCCCCACTACGCCTCCTCGCCGCCGTGAATTCATACACGGCGGCGAGCACCCCAGCTTCCAGCTCCCAGGGAAGGGAGCCGGCGAGCTTAAAGGCCGTTGCCGATGACACCGTCCGGTATGCCCGGATTGCCCTCAGTACCACCGTACGCTGCGTACTGCGTAGCGCGCGCACGTTGGTGGCACTGAGGACATCAGCCCAGACCGGTGCCCCGTAGGCAGCCATCGCCCACACGACTCCCATGAAAAGTCGATGGCACCCAGCACCCGGCCCCCTAATATTGGGGAGCAACAGGCCGAGTGCCGCCGCCGCCCTAGCAATTCGCGGCCCGAGCCCCGCAAAGTGGGGCTTGAACCACCAGCGCCCGTCCAGGGTGAGGCCCGAGTACCTCATGTGGGCACCCACCTTGATCCGAGCGCTCACCACCATAATGTGGGCCCCAGGTGGTGGCCCCCGCCGAGGCCCATGAAAGAGTATGGCCTCGGTCTTCTCGAGGGCCACCCTGAGGCCCAACCTCCTTATGCGCCTGACCACGAGGGTTGTTGCCATCGTGGCCAGGCGCTCTACCTCTCTCCAGTCTCCCCCCGGGCTACGACTGGGGTGTCATCCGCATAGCAGATTAGACGCGCTCCATACGGGAGCGCGGCGCGGAGCACCCAGTCGTAGCCCATGTTCCACAGGAGCGGCCCCAGGACCGACTCCTGTGGAACGCCCCGCCTTGTAGCCCGCCGGATTATCCGCCCGTCGCTGTCGACTTAGGCGACTTCCCTGTCCTCCAGGTACTCCTCCAACAGCCGCCGCAGGTACGGAGGCACTTCGAAATATCGGAGAGCCTCTCGTATGACACCGTGCGGCAGGCTGTTGAAGGCGTTGGCGATGTCCCTAGACATCACCAAGACTCTCTCCCCTTGGGAGGTAGCCTCCGTCGACAGCGACTTAAGGAGGCACAGGGCATCCACTGTGGAACGTCCTGTCCGGAAACCGAACTGCGCGTCCGACAAATTCGGCCCCACTCCTTCCAGGTGCTGTACGACTCGGGAAGAAACGACCCTCTCCAACACCTTCCCGACGTCGTCCAGCAGGATGAGGGGCCGATATCCGGACGCGCAGTACGGAGGGCGGCCCGCCTTCGCTATGAGGCAGAGTCGCCCCAACTTCCAGAGCCTCGGAAACTGCCCGACCGCCAGACACCGGTCGAACAGCTGCCGAAGCCACCCCTCAAGATGGCCCAGCGCAAGGCCGAGCAACCGATCCGGGACCCCGTCAGGGCCGGGCGCTCTCCGCCGGTTGAGGAGGCGTTCAACAGCCCTCCCCATCTCCCCCTCCGTGATTGGGGGAAGACTGTCCAACACCTACTCAACTTCCATCCGAGGCGGAGGCATGGGAGGAATCGAGAGCGGCGGAGGGTCGGGAAATAACTCTCCTACCACCCTCGCCACCACCTCCGGCAGGAGGGACTCCGTCACCGGAGGCGCCCTGGATCGCAACTTATTGCGTACGTTCCGATACGGGCGCCCCCAAGGATCCCCCTCTAGCGTCTGCAGCAGTTCCTCCCATGCCGCTTCCTTCGCCCGGCTGATAGCAGCCTGCAGAATCTTCCTGCGCTCCCTGTAGCTGCCATACAGCCGGGCCTCCTCCTCGGTGTCCCGGTGCCGCCGCCGGTGGCTGCGCCTGAACAGCCGCCGGACGGTATACGGATGCTAACGTGAGCATAGTGCAAACAAATCCTTGTGTTTGTCTTAATAACTAATAATTAATGGCTCGAAATGCTCGTATGCACGAGTGAGATACGATTTAGGCGAATTATTTTAGCATGTGTAATATTTCAAATTATATTTCAACAATTTGTATGTGATATAAGCATAATACATAATACTTATATGACAACAAATTAAAGTATAATTAAAATATTTTATTATCCGTTGTGAAATCTTTACAAATTATTCACAAACACAAATTAATTATAACTTGAATATATAAACGTCTGATATAAATACATATTAATATAATACTGTCTGGGTATCTATATTAGAATATTTAATTTATCTAATATGTATTTACTTCAGACTAGCCTCTGCCCGGGACTTCGTTCGCGTGGAATAGTTACTTTGGGCTAACGCTAACACGCAGCGGAAGTTCTCAAGAGGAAAAAAAATCCCGATTTTTAAACATTCTTCATTGATGCTCCGCTCCTATTGATCTAAGTATGATGATATAGGTATAGCTTATAAATATCTTCGATAAATGAGCTAAATAACATTGAAAGAATTTTTTAAATCGAACCAGTAAGTAGTTCCTGAGATTACCTCTTACAACATCACAACGTCACAAACTCACAAACTTTACCTCTTTATAATATTAGTATAGATGGTTATATACACACGACTATATATAGTGCTAATCTTTTAAAAGCCATTTCTATACACAAATTGAATCCAATACACTGTGTTTCAAGATACTCTGCTAATTTAACTGTTAGTTAATAGTTATATCCAGCCATAGATTATTATTTACTTTTTCTATAAAATATAAGAACCGCTTTGCACGATTGTTTGACATTTTAACCATATTATCTTAAAATATATCTTTTCGTGTGTAGTATCTCTTTAAAAGCTCTTGTCTAAAAATCATGATCTCTATTATGGACTCTTAAAATCATAATGCCGATTTCTATCTTTACAATTTCATTGTTTGACGATGAACTTTACCGAGACACGTACGTAATACGGTCACGAGAAGGATTTCCTAATTGTTTTAGTTAGCCTTAATGGCCGCTAATAAATGTAATATGTAAAATGAGCATTCAGATACTTACGATAATTATTAAATAATAATTGTAGAAATTCACACATTAAAATAGAAAACAAAAAGTTTAAACTTTAAGCTGTAACCTTAGCGGTTCTAGTACAAAAAAAAAAACTTATAGAATACTTGTTTTAAAAAGGTTTCATTTTAAATTACCTAAATTACCGCGCTCGTCCGAGGCAAGTTTGCGTTTTTTTTTTTTTTTTTAAATGTCTACGCTGTTGACCCAGTAAGGTATTAACAGCTTCACCGGACTACTAAGGCGAGCGCTTAAGGCACTCAGCCGATTCCATTCTGACAACCAGCTCAAGGGTGCACGGCACACCTCGGCCTGGCTGTTGCCTGTTGCATGCAAAATCGCGACCTATCTTAGCTAACCTAGCCAACTATTCATATATGTATAAGTTATTGAAACGTATATGTGTACCAAGCATACACGCCTCAACAACTCCTCCATATATTTATTATCGGAAAATTGAGAGTTTTTCAGTTCGATAAGGGAAAAAAGTAAACCCTTCCACTTTCATGTGTAAGCGCTACACGTGCACGTGTGTGGAGGTGATCGTGTAGTGTTGTAGCAGTGATATATATTTGTGTGTCACCGTATCGCGCAAGCAACGCACTCAAGGGCTCCCTACCGAGGGATCGAACCTAGGCTTGAGCCGCTGCCGTGGGAGGCCTAATCGGGTGTGCGGGAGCGAAATTAACCCTCAGACCACGGCGGCGTGATCTGTGGTTACGCGGGCGTAGGCGTGAGAACTCTCTGTTTCGAGGGACAGGCTGGTACTGATCGTTCGCTGACGTGATTAAATCAGGAGGATCGGTAAAAATGCATCGCGCACGTCTTTTATAACGCGCAGCGTTAGGTACGGGTTCATAGTTTGCGGCGGATACCATGGGACTGGGATGATTCGTGGCTTTTTCAAAATAGCTAATCGTAAGTGATTTTACGTACGCCCAGATAGAAGGGATCTCTAGGTCTCTATGGAGATCGACTCTCCGAATGTACCACGGAGCACCGGTCACTTTACGTAAAACACGATTTTGGAGAACCTGCAGCTTATGAAAGTTATCTTTGGACATATGCGCATAACGGGGCAACTATATGTCATCACGGGACGGATACACGTCTTATACAAAGTGAGCTTGTGTCTGAGGGACATCTTACTCTTATGACAAAGCAACGGATGTAGGCGACCCAAGACCATAGCGGCTTTGTTTCGCACTCTGTCTATATGTGAATTGAACTTTAAATGTTTATCTAATGTAACACCGAGATATTTGGCCTCTTCGACCCAAGGGATATCGATTCCGTATAGCCTGATGGGCTCAAATTTATTTGCGCATTTCGTGGGATCGAAGAGTATTGCGGCACTCTTATCGGGATTAACTTCTATGCGTCATCGACGAAACCATTCACCGAGAGTATGAACGGCTTTTTCGATGCGCTTCCTAAGAAAGTCCGACCGCCAGCCGGAAGTGTAAATAACGGTATCGTCAGCGTAACAACCTACCTCGACCCCCCGAGACCGAGGTAGGTCATTGATGAACAGATTGAAGAGCGTGGGCGCGAGTATGGAGCCCTGTGGCACACCTGAGCGTATCGGGTGGGGCAGCGATAGTTCACCATCCACTCTGAAGCGGAATGTCCTATCAGTGAGATAATCGCGGATAATATGAATAAGCCTATCGGGTACGCGAGATTTACATAATTTATGGATGAGCCCTCCGTGCCAGACCTTATCGAAGGCCTTGGCGATATCGAAGAAGACTGCAATTGTGCGTTTCGGTTTACGTTTCGGATCGGCGTTAAATTTAGAGAAAATGTACTCCGTGAGGCGGTGTACCTGATTCGTGCAAGAGTGTTCGGCGCGAAATCCGAACTGCTCAGGTGGTATTAATTTTAAATCTGTGATCGAGAACTGAAGACGATTCAGAAGGAGCCGCTCGTAAAGTTTTCCTAAGGTATCTAACAGACTAATGGGGCGATAGCTAACGGGAAGCGTAGCTTTCTTGCCGGGCTTGTGAATACCTATCACTACGGCCTTTTTCCAGACGGCTGGAAAGTGACCCTGGGACATGGCCGCATTGAAGACGCAGACCAATAGAGCTATAATGCGATCAGGAAGGAGTTTCAGAACCTCGTTCCTGATCCCATCGGGACCTGGAGACTTCCTAGGCTTGAGACGCTTGATGGCGGCCGAAACTTCGTCAAACGTTATCGGGGTTAGGGTATCCGCCGGAGGAGACGCGAGTGCATGCTCTACGGCTGTTTCGATAGACTCTATGATGGAAGGGTCAGTGTTATCAGTATTTGGCGAACACTGTTTCTCTAAGCTTACGGCAAGGCATTCCGTTTTATCTATGCTATCGAACGCGGGAGGCAACCCGGGGCCTCTGTCGAGAGGAGGCATTGGAGTGACCATATCTGATTTCAGAGTTCGCGCTAGAGTCCAGTACGACAGGTGAGACGGCTGGAGACCCTCCAGGAGTCTGTCCCACCTGTCGCCCCGGATCTCAGAAATACGAAACTTGACTGTTTTTCGTAACAAACGTAAACGATCGCGATTCTCTACAGACGGGTAAGCGTCGTAAGCTCGAGTCGCGGCGTTCTTTTCCGTGATCAATGCTATCACGTCGTCAGGGAGTATAAAACGGCGATCGTTCGCCGCTTGTACCTCTTTCGAGGTCTCTCTGACAGCGGTCTGAAGATAATCAACCAGGGAATCGATAGCCGAATCCGCGTCGGCTTTAGACACCAACACGTCCGGAATCCTGTCTAAACTACTAGACGACGGATTTTCTTTAAAATATTGAACGAGTTTCGCGTAATCAGCCACCCTAACCGACGGCGGGGTGAAGTCTGAATTGTGACCTAACTGTAAAACAACCGGGCGATGATCTGAATCAAGTTCGTGTATGACTTGTATGAGTCGTACAGGAAGCGTGATATTTTTTAAGAGAGCTATATCTAATACTGTGGGTCGGCAGTGATCTTGATAGTGCGTGGGTTCCAGAGGGGCTATGACGTCGAAAGCGAGAACCCTACCTAGTTCGCCGAGTATTCTCCCGTTATGAGAGGTACACGGACTATTCCAGATAACGTTCCCGCTATTGAGGTCCCCCGCTATAATAACTGAATCTCCTAGATTAAGTAGCGCCTGCAAATCGGATCTTAGCAATTCTTTGTTCGGTGGCAAATAAGCGGAAACTAAAATAATATTCGAGTGACCGGTCATACCTAATTTACACACTGACACTTCCATATTAGCTAGCGCGGGCGGATCTAACGGCAAGCAGTACAACGAACGCCTAAAATAGATTAAAGTGCCACCCCCGCGGGTTACACGGTCGTTCCTGACTATACAGTAATTTGCGATTCTCGGATTACGCATACTCGGTTTTAACATCGTTTCCTGGATGAGGAAAACGTCAATCTGTCTATCGCGCAAAAAGTCAGCTACTAGACCGCGCTGTGACCGAAGGGATCTCGCATTGAAAAACGAGAGACATAGACCGCGTGGTTTTACTTTATTAAGAACCGTGAATTTTAAGACTTATTTAAAAGAGGGTGACCGGGCGATGCGCTGAATGGTGGCTCCGATAGCCGGGAAGCGCGCTAGAGCGGTGAGGAGACCTAGCTCCTCTTCTACCTCGACGATGGCGTAGAAGGCGAGGACCTCCTTCATGTCGTGTTCGCGGAGTAAATGTTTCATCCAGTCGAATTTACCCGAGAGAGAGGATGATGAAGCATAAGCCGCCTGTGGCAGCGGCGCCTGAGGCTTAGAAGAAGCCTGAGGCTGGGGTCGTGGGGCCCAGGGGGCCATAGGGGCCCGCCCGGGTTAGGCCGCGCGCGGCACAGAGGGTGGCGAGCGCGATGAGGTCGTGGGCGCGGGCGCTACCGGGGCACGGGAGGCGCCCGGCAGGCCCGGGAAGGCCTCCACGGACATGAGAGGTGGAGGTGGAGGGCGGACGGTGGCTGCAGGCGCCCTGGGCGCCTGCCTCGCCTGACGGGGTCGCTGTGTGCACGGTGCGCGAGGACAGCCGCGATAGTTCGCGGGGTACCCCCGTTACCGCACAACACGCAACTCGGAGGTTCCGGAGTACCGGGAGTGCGAGCGCACTCCTTCGTGGGGTGATCACCCAGGCACTTGACGCACCTGGGTCGAAGATGATAGTTCCTCGCCGAGTGACCATAACACTGACAGTTATGGCACTGCGATGGGGTATGGGTCTTGCGTGGGGGCTCTACGTTAATACCGTTTAAATCGCAGACTGAAGTGAGATTAAAAATGGCCTTGCCCTCCTGCGAACGGTCGAGGAGAACTAGCACCATATTATAAGGGGCGCGGGTGCGTGGGTGGTACATCCGATGTACCTCACGCACGGGGAAATTTTTCTCCTTAAGGGAGAGGGTGACGTCCTCGACCGAGATCTCGGCCGGGACGCGGCGAAGCACTACGCGGAGGAGGCATTCCTCCTCGAGTGCGAAAGTAAAGTACGCTAACTTCGATTCCCGAAGGAATCGAGTCAGCGCGCGATGGTCGGTGGATGTGGGGCATTTCACTTGAATGCCCGCCGGAGTATTGAGGGCGGACGTATAATGAACCTTAAGGGTTTTGAGGCGATTCGAGATTGAAGTCCACTGGGACTTATCTTGGATCGTGACAGGGGGCGGGGGGCGTGGTTTCTTACTTGCGGAACCCGTGGTCTGCGAAAGAGCGAGAGGGACGGAGCTAGGTTCGCCCACGCGTGTATTTGAAACCGACGGTTTAACCGGGGCTGGCACCCGGGTGCCACCTATGTTCGCAACTTTACCTGCGGAACCCGAATCTGACGGACTGGCCGGACGTCGCCTATTATAGGAGACGGTTTGGAAACCGTCTTTATCGATCTGTTGCGCTGAAGGCGCAGGAATCGCGGACGCGTCAACGGTCACGTGCGGTTCGGCGGACGCCGCAACGTCGAGCTCCATATCGGAGCCGGTCTTCAAGCTGGAGCTAGATGTGGGTGTTGCTACAACACCCCTATCCCTATCGTCAAGCGGAGAGTGCGGCGAGAGGGTCTCGAACGAATTCGCAGTTTCCACGCGGGGCACGTATTGAAAGTCCTCGGAGGACCGGGAAAAGATGTCAATGAACGTGGAGTTCACGACATCCTCATCTACTCCGCGTGCGAGAAGACCCACGCGGCACCTATCCAAGAGCACTTTCGGATCCATTGCGGTAGATTGTGGGAGATGGGGGGGACGTGAACCAACCTCCCTGCCTTAAGGGCAGGGGGGCACGCCAACCGGTTAACTACGGGTCTATCCCGGGTGCAGATCAAGAGAGCTGCTTAAAATAAATCAGAAGAAGAAAGGAATACGGGAAATACGTGAGCGAGACAGGCAAGGTAAATAAATTATGTAAATATACAGCAAATAAATAAATAGATAACTAAATAACCAAATAATTGAAGAGGAAATAAAGATATAAAGAAATGACGACTACAGGAATAAAGAACTACGTAAATAAATATATAAACAAGTGAGAACAAATAAACAAAGAACAAATAAATATACCAAGAAATAAGCAAAGTAATAAATAAATACAAAGGAAGGATCTCACTCAATTCCTGGTAAAAGAATGCAGGTGTGTTACGCAGGTGCGTAGCTCAGGTGTGGCGCACACGTGTGCGCTACGTCAGCCGAAAACTCACGAAGTAATGGCGAACGCCAACCAACTCGCGAGTATCGAAATCGAAAAGTGTAACGAGCGCGTTCGTCTCCTCACGAGCGATGTAGCGGATGCAGCGGTGCGCACAACCGTCCACCACGGTGGTTCGGATCGGACTCCGTTTGCGTTATCCTTTTTCGCAAGTCTAACCTAACCAAAGCGAGACAAAAGAGTGAGATGACGAACATTCAACGACCGCGGTGCATTTAATACGAAACTTTTTAAAGCAAGTATTCAATACGTATTTATCTTTTTTGTAATAACACCATAGGACTTTAAACTAGATACGTTACAACATCCTCCTAGCCTTATGCAACCAACATACTCGTATATCAGAACCAGGTATAGATGGTAGAACCACGCTGAAGCTATTACTGGTTTCACCGACCCACAGAAACACCGACGTGTTTGCGTAACAGTGCTTGCATTGTTGCGTTTCGTTCGGTTAGTGAGAGTGCCAGAAACATGCTGAAAATGCACTTGCGACTCCCCTGGTGTTGCTAGTGTCTATGGACGGCGGTGATTACTTACCATCAGGTAAACCGCTTTTTCGTTTGCCTCCTATGATATACTCGCATATAAAAAAAAAAAACTTGTCGATTGCACCACGACGGAACTTACCTATAAAGATTTATATTTTACCCATAACTTCGTATATATTTATTGTCCTAAAAATATATTTTAGACAGAAGAAATGCAGTCCGGTGTAACTGTTAAGACCTTGCTAGATCAATAGCGTAGGCCGTTCGAAAAAAAAAACCGAAAAGGAAAATTAAAAGCACTACAATGTTAGTCCCACATATCATCGGCAACAAATCACATTGCATGCGTAGTACTAATGGTAGTAGTAAATATCGTTGTTTCATCAACTTTTAATAACTTTATATTAGATGAAGCTATTTTCATAATATTTTTGAGATTTGCTCCATTTGTCTAAAAAGTAAAACATTTAGTACTTGCGTATTAATATGAAAGTACCATTTTTTTTACCTCCCGCACACCCGATTAGGCCTCCCACGGCAGCGGCTCAAGCCTAGGTTCAATCCCTCGGTAGGGAGCCCTTGAGTGCGTTGCTTGCGCGATACGGTGACACACAAATATACATCACCGCTACAACACTACACGATCACCCCCACACTCGTGCACACTACACGCTTACACATGAAAGTGGAAGGGTTTACTTTTTTTCCCTTATCGAACTGAAAAACTCACAATTTTCCGATAATAAATATATGGAGGAGTTGTTGAGGCGTGTATGCATGGTACACATATTCGTTTCAACAACTCATTCATATATGAATAGTTAGCTAGGTTAGCTAAGTTAGGTCGCGATTTTGCATGCAACAGGCAACAGCCAAGCCGAGGTGTGCCGTGCACCCTTGAGCTGGTTGCCAAAATAAAATCGGCTGAGTGCCTTAAGCGCTCGCCTTAGTAGTCCGGTGAAGCAGTTAAGACCTTGCTGGGTCAATAGCGTAGTCATTTCGAAAAAAAAAAAAAACATTTTTTTTTATCGAAATCTTTGCAATAAATTCTGAGTGATGATAACTCATCGGCAGATATATGTATAATCTTGCCTGCCCTTTTTAAAAACAAGAATGTGACCACTATCACCTATAGTAACTATTATAGGAGTATTTATAATAAAAAAAATTACTCTTAAGTGATCAAATTTTACTATGAACTATAAACTGATAGGTGTGGCCGAAACTAAGCTAAACGTGAGGGTCGTACCTAGAGACGGTCTTTAATACAACAATGAATATTTCCACTCAACGGTAAAATAACTTTATATCATTGTTCTGATTATCATTTATCCGTAATTATTAGTGAAAATGATAAAGGTCGGCTGGTGTTATTGTAATATGCGAATAAGCAAGCATTATGCAACAAACAATAGGTGTAAAAGGAAGAGTACCTTTTGCTCACATTCAAAGTCGCGATACGAACAAGGAATATTATTTTCATTGTAAATAAAAAAAAAAAAAAAAAAAAAAAAAAACGATAGATAGCATATTAATCAACAGGATAATAACAGTTTATAACAACATTTATTGTAAAATAATACAACAACGTAATTTAATATATATATTTATTAATTATTGCCATCTCTAGTCATTCATAAATGTGAAAATGGTATAGTTTTACCGCAAATCTACCTGTATAGAAAGTCGAAGTGTAGGTATTATAAAGTTTGGGTTTACGCAATTTAACGTGTTTTAAATACCAACTAGCTCTGCGAAAAAATCTAACATCCTATATTTAAAATACTTTTACACTAATTTACAAGCGGGCCGTTTTAGAATATAAAGAAGGCAAGTTTATACTTACATAATGTAATTTATTTTCTACTAGCTTCAGCTCGCAACTTCGTCCGCGTAGTAATAGTTACTTTGGGTTAACGCTAACACGAATCAGAAGCTCTCAAAAGGCAAAACATCCCTTTTTTGAAATATTTTTCAACGGCACTCCGCTCCTATTAGTCTTAGCGTGATGATTTATAGCCTATAACCTTCCTCGATAAATGAGCTATATAACACTGAAAGATTTTTCTAAATCGGACTAGTAGTTCCTGAGGTTAGGATCTACAACGTCACAAACTCACAAACTTTACCTCTGTATAATATTAGTATAGATAAGTCGAAAAAGAAAGTTTTTTTTTGTGAAAGTAACTGCTAAAGACCAATATTTGTTTAACATTTTCTAATCACGTAATGGAAAAAAACTGGAGAGTTTAAATCTAGAAATCCAAAGATAATTACTAATTTGCATTAAGATCAATATTCTTGGCTGGTTCTTCATATTGATGTAACGTGTCTGCAAATGAGCATAATCGCCGAAGTCTTTCTAATACATGCCTTACAGATAAATACGAAGACAAAAGCACAATATTTTTTCTATATTTTTTTTATATCATACGCGGCAAACGAACAGTTTGGTCAGCTGAAGTTAAGTGATCACCGCCACCCATAGACACCAGAAACACTAGAGAAGTATTGCTGGTGAGGAAGGTGGTGGAGGGAAGGAGGTAGGCGTCCTGCGTTATCACTGACCAAACGAAACGCAACAACGCAAGCACTTCACGTCGGTGTTTCTATGGGTCGGGTGGTACTACCTCGGAGGAGTCGACCAATTTGAGCTGAAACCAGTGACTTTATCACCTATCCATTTTTCTTTTTACCCAATTATTACCCAGTTTTTCTTAAATCATTATTTGACACTAGTATAGAGGTGCTGAGTACGTGTTATAAAAAAAAAATAGTGTAAATAAACTACGATCATTGGTTTGCAGGACATGCTCTAGTGCCTCTGATAGTATGTTTCTTAACCTAAAATAATATAGTTTGTGTTTTCTCATTCAGTTTTTACATAATATGTACAATAAAAACTATTTTTGTATTTCTCAGCCGTTTCATTTCGTGGGTGTGGCAGACTAGTACGTCATTCGTAATTCCGCATAATATTTAAAGCTATCTTCAAACGAAATATTTTATGTCATTATTTTGAGTTATAAATTAAATCATTACGAACATATCCTTTTATTTTTTAATCTAAAATCAAACTTTCAAAATATTTAGTATCGCCAACAAAATCTGTCAAACTCTATCAAATTTGTCATTCTTAAAGTTATTACTGATTTCATCATGAATGCGTAGGCTCGCTCGGGGTAGTACCACCTGACCCACAGAGAACCAAAGGTGATGTAACAGTGCTTGCATAGTTGCGTTTCGTTCGGTCAGTAAGAGCGCCGGAGACCCACCTCTCCTCACCTTCCCCCTCTCCTTTTCCCTTCCTCGCCCCACTTCCATACTCTCCCAACACAGGCAGGCAATGCACTTGTGACTCCCCTGGTGTTGTGTCTATGGACGGTGGTGATCACTTAACATCAAGTGATCCACCTGTTCGTTTACCTTTTTTTTATATCATGCAGGAGGCAAACGGACAGGTGGCTCACCTGATGTTAAGTGATCACCGCCGTCCATAGACACCAGCAACACCAGAGGAGTTGCAAGTGAGTTGCCAGCCTGTTTGCGGGAATGGGGAAAGGGAGAGGACAAGTGAGAGGAAGGAGGAAGTGGGTCTCCGGCACATTACCTCCTATGCTATAAAAAAATATATATTCTAATAACGAGCGAACGATAATTTAGGCTAGTTGAGATAATATGCTTCTAGGCTTTATAAATCCTAATCAATTAAAAGTGTTTAATTAATTTTAATGGATAAACAGATGGACTAGTTGCATCAGCTTTCGTTCTGAATTTAATAACAACTATATAGCTTACGAAATGTTACACAACACTTACTGTCCTTTCATTTAAATGTCATTCGAACTGATATTAACTAGAGACGAGAACTAGATATTCATTAGCTTGAAGCAAATTGTATGTTTTCTACTGCATTTCTGTAATTAACTATTTAAATCTATATATATATACATAAGAGGTCTGTACTTTTAGTTTTTTTTTATTGCTACGGGTATCTTGAAATAAGTAATAAAATATATTTTATTTTTAGAAATGTCTGTATGTCTGTCTGTCTGTTTGTTTGAACATGCATCACTGCTAAGGTACTGAGTTCACGATAAAACTTCACCAAGAAAATCATTAAGTATATCTTCGAGTAACATTTAGTGTAAATTTCATTAAAATCGAATCATTCCATCAAGTCATTGTAATTTTAATGACGGCACGACTTAAGTACGAAAGAAAGTAGTAAATGGACATTCAGATGATTTTATTTATTTTATTAGATTTCACCAGATAAGGCCTCCCTCGGTAGCGGCTCTAGTCTAGGTTCGATCCCTCGGTAGGGAGCCCTTGAATGCGTTACTTGCGCAATACAGTGACACAGAAATTTACATCACTGCTACAACGCTACACGATCCCCCCACACACATGCACGCCTACACACGCTTACACATGGAAGTGGAAGGGTTTTATTTTTTTCCCTTACCGAACTGAAAAAACTCTAATTTTCCGATAATAAATATATGGAGGGGTTGTTGAGGCGTGTATGCTTGGTACACATATGTGTCTCAACAACTCAAACATATATTAATAGTTAGCTAGGTTAGCTAAGATAGGTCGCGAGTTTGCACGTAACAGGCAACAGCCAAGCCGAGGTGTGCCGTGCAGCCTTGAGCTAGTTGCCCAAATAAAATCAGCTGAGTGCCTTAAGCGCTCGCCTTAATAGTTCGGTGAAGCTGTTAAGACCTTGCTAGGTCAAAAGCGTAGTCAGTTCGAAAAAAAAAAGATTTTATTAGTCACTATTTTTTTTTAATTAGGTTTCACGCGGACGGAGTAAATAATAAGAACGGACTTATCAATATACTGAAGTATAGCTGCATGTATTGATCCAAGAAGTAAGTTAATAGTTCAAGAAATTTGTGGAAATTCATTCCCTAATTGTAACAATGGTATCTATGTATATACAAGCAGTTCTCGTACTTACGGGATGTTAGGTTCTTGGCATACGCGACGTAAATCGAAACGACGTAAGTCGGTACATATTTTTTTATATGTTTACATGTAAAACTCGAGGATCGACACGGACTCAAATTTACTTACTCTCTTCTTCACTTTACTATTACTGTCTTGTTTAGGTGGTATAGTTAGAATTAAATTCACTTAAATATGTATGTAAAAACAAAAACTGTCAAAGATGTAAAAAAAACTAATGTATTACGTCTTGATTTTCCGTTATCCATGAACTAACTGATCAGTGGCATGTGCGGGGTAATCCCCACAAGTGAATTCTCCTATGCCGGAAACCGAACCAATTGACGTATGCTTAAGGAATAGTGTCAAAACAATGTTAGACGTAACTTAAAACGACGTAAATCGAAACGACGTAAGTAGTAGTACATACATTTTGTTACATTTTTGTAACACATGTAACGTGAAAATAACACTATATAATTTTTTGTCTGGAAGCAGAGTAAAGAACGGATAATACATATCGAAACAATCAAACAATTTATATTTGTGAAAGATATACGCACAACACACAAAATTGTATACGTAATAGTTAATTAAAACAACTTGCTAGTATCATGATTAATAAGGATATTATTAAAAGAATTGTTAAAACAATTCTCCCACAAAGAACTGTCACTAAGCGTGAGAAAATAAATATTTAATTTATTATACACCTAGGTAACATAGTAATACATTGTTTGTAATGGTTTGAAATGGTTTGAAATGGGTATAGAATAGTTTAGTAACCTAGCCTATCACATTCACTCATACTATATCAGGTCCAGTCCAACTATCAATGTACCTTTAACGAACGGCAATGTCACAGTATAAATATGAAAGACAGTGCGGTATCTACCTACAAACGCTCGAAAACGGCACACTCACACAAACATGCGCATCGACGAGAGGTTTTAAAAGGTGCTCTATGGACAGCACCGCAAAAATCCCTTAGATGTCTCGTCGATGAGCATGGTTGTGTGAGTGTACCGGTACGAGCGGTTATATGTATTTTCCGTACTGTCTGTTATATGTATACTGTGTGTATACTGTGGCAATGTGACTTTTCTGACCGGTCACAAGTTACCACGCGACGTGTTGCTCAAGGCCGCTCCGTACCGTGCGCCTAACGTCTGTAGCTACCGTTCACACTTTCCCGTGATCTATACGTAGCGTTCTACTATAATGACATTGTATTATTCTACGTAATTGGACACATAAAATGTCGTTTGATAATTCAATTATCTGTGAAGAAATTACTACGTCATTCAGTGACGTAATTATACTGTTGAGGCCTGTGACAAATTAATATATGTGCTACAGTGGCGTATGTACAAGTAACACGGAATTTATTATTATATACCGGATGCGATTTAAGACTAAGCGATATATTTTACGTAAAAGTCTGTTTGATTTGCATTTGAGCTAAAGAAGGTAATGTATATAAATTGAATACAAAATTAATGAATAAATATTCATTATAAATTCAGTATAAATAATAAATATTAGTAATCCCTATGCCCGCAACTGTGAGAGCATTTCTTAAGCATTTTATTTCCTAGATTATATACCTTCATATAGTGGCAATATTACAACTATTAATTTAAATAATGTTAGATTGAAAAAAAAAAATCTTGATACTTGACGAGACTCCAATTTAGCAATATGAAATTGAATATTGTATCGACTTTAATCCAGCTTAACTTAGCTTACAACATAGAAGAACAATTTGATATAGCGTCTGTGAAGACTAGATCGAAACCTTATTTGTAGTAAGTGTGTGCGTTCAACAAAAATAAAAGTGGTACAAGCATATACAAACGATCTGGAATCGAACTCCCTTGTAAAGTTTTGATATATCACAATAGAGTTTATATTCAAATTACTTCAAGTTTTGTAAACGCTATACATTAAAAAAAATTAAGATATATACTAAAATTATAGTACTAGAAGTGTGTGGAAAGGAAGCATTATCAAGTGATATCTACGCAATTATAATTAGAGTCTGGGTGCATTGTTCGCATAGCCTTATTTTATTTGTAAGTATATTAAACATGCGGAAGCATGATAATTGTATATTAATTACAACACATCTATGCATATAATAAAAATGAAGTGTCTGTATGCAATATATCAAAATAACATTTTATTACTGATTGAATACAAAAATATACACGCTACTGATAACCAAAAATGCAATTTCAAAATTTTTATCGGTCTGTCTGTCTATTTGTTCCGGGTAATCTCCGAAACGGCTGAACCGATCTTACGAGCATTTCACTATAAGATATGTAAAATTACAGCGAGTGACATAGGCTACTCTAGACTCGTTGTAAATCGCGGCTTCGTCCGCAATGCTATCTCCAAAACGGTTGTACTATTTTTCACGTGACTTTCACTGGCATATAGCTGACCTTATATAAAGTAATTTACACTATTCTATTTTAAACTAGCTATTTATCACCCGCGACTTCATCCGTATGAAATTTAGCAAGACTTCAAGACTTCAACTCATTCTGTATTTTTAATTAGCGAAATAAGTATAAACGTATTGTTTACAATTCAATATTATAATTAATAACAACTTTGAAAATAGAAGAGGTCTTTCTTATAAGATCTCATATAGTGTAAGTCCACACTAAGTAAGTTATATGGTGGGCTAAAGCTTCAATTATGTTCCTGATGGTAAACCTCATTTGAAACATTGTTAATATTTATATATCTAATGAACAAGTTACATATTATTACTGAAATTGGCGTCCGGCACTTACAATTATTTTTGATAGAGCATTTTTGTTATTGTACATGTTCTAAGAATTTTATATTTCATTAATACAATTAAAAAAAAAACGCGTGCGGAGCCACGTGTAATAACTAGTTAGTAATATAAGTAGTTTAATGTCAATGCGAGTTTCTTTGTTATTTGTTTGTCCTACTTTTATGCCTTAAGTATTCATCCGATCCTCTTGAAATTTAGCATACACTTTTAAATACCTAGGGTTTATTTTACTTTTTTTTCGATCTGACTACGCTATTGGCCTTGCAAGGCCTTTACAGCTTCACCGGACTATTTACTTATCAAGGGTACTGAGAAAGATATAGGCTACTTTCGCCCAGAAAGAAAAGTGTTCCCGGGGGGTAGGTCAAATGTACCTTAACACGAGAGAAGTCGTGGCCTAAAGCTGGTAAAGCTTAAATAATAACAGTTTCTACATTCGGAGACTTGATATATTTAATTGTATTATAACTCATTACATGTTAGATAATATTGCAATTAGGACTATGTGTGCGTAGTAGTAATAAACCATGTTATGTAAATAAATACCCATGCGTAAATGTGTAACATGATTTATATTTTATCTCATACTGCACAATATTCGACGCGTGCAGGAGTAAGTGTACGGGCCTGATTGAGTATGCGTTCGACGGGGTGTGCAGCACGACGTGCGGCGTCCATGAGCGACGCTCACACGTCTCTCAGAACACCAGTGTTGCCGCTTAAGAAATAAAAGATTAAAAAGTCGCTAGATTTTGAATAATAAACGATTTAAATACCGCCAAAAGTCGCTAAATATGTCATAATATTTCATGGTAAAAAGTATGGTGAAAAGACAATATTGCAAATATTTCACTGGGATAAAATGAGCAAAATGCCTTAGTTCCATCAGTTATAACCATTTTTATCCACATTATAACTTCTCTTGATGTTTCCATTCTGGTCTATATTTTTTATTTTACTTTTGAGCATAAGTCTTCTTTTGTAGAGGGATTTCCATTCCCACAAATAGATTTTGATATAAATATCTGCAATTTAAAGCAAACAAAAATAAGAAAACAGATTTATTTTGCGAAAACCTAACATAGTGACCTATTTTTTATTTCTTTTGACGGTAGTTGTAACATGAAAGTGAAAGACAAAACGTAATGTGATGTATCATTTGATAGAATGAGAGGCACAAAATCGATTAAACCCCGATATCGAATTCCAAAAAGAACAATAGCAATACATGTTCTTACCAGTAATTACACTTAAATAAGTATAAAAACATTTATGTATTTTCAGTATTCAGGTAGTCGCTAGAATACGCTATTTTTTTTATTGCTAGATTGAAAAAAGTCGCTAAACATATCCAAAATCCGCTAGATATAGCAACAAAGTCGCTAAAACTGCAACAGTGCAGGACACCTACGTGCTAATGCATCTATTTGAAACGAACGCCGCACGCCCCGCTACGCTTGACGCTCGATATAAGCATCCACTCTGACCGTACATGTCTATCATATAGCAACAATGTTGTCGCTGCAGTATTTCTGAACGAAGATTATACGTACTAAGATATGACGTGTTGTAGCAATATATAATTAGTTAGTTTCAGTTAGGACCTATTTAAAGTTGCTCATAAATAACTACAGGTTGTTGTACTATTGTGATATATAGAGTTGTGACATTACGGGGATATATGTCTTTTTGTTACTTCCTATCATAAAATAATCGAATCTGATACAAACTAGGAAATTTAAACACATTTCAATTACAAAGTTTGTCAAAATAATTAATATTATGCGGTTGTATTATAAAACTCAAAGTAATTCAATAATCGTTCAGTATATTTATTCTATTTAAAACTTCTATCAAGGAACTTTAAAATTTAATTATGAATTTTAAATTATATTAAAACTAGAAGTCATTATTTCTATTAATTTATATTTTTATTACAAATTAATTCAAAGCAATAAATTACTATTTTTAATGTAAATGAGATTCAAGCAAATATATTTCATTCAATAACAACTGATATTCAAAGCTATTTATCAATTTTCAACTTATTATTAAATACTAGATTTTGTTTTTGACTTCGCTAAATTAATACAGATTTGAACTATCCCTCTATATACTTTTTATCTCACAACGTATGTTCAAAATGTCATGAAGATCGGTTGAATAATTACAGCATGAAAGACAAACCAACAAACATACAAACACATTTGTAATATTAGTAAGTATTTACTGATAGACATAATGGGTCCATAACCGCTGTACAACGCCTATACCTACACGTAATACGCGGGGAAGTGGGGAGTTGGAAGGAAAGAGCACGCACGACCCGTCTTTAAATATTTTATCTCATGTGCATCCCTATAAACATGTTTACAAACTCACAGACTTTATTAGAATAAAATGAGTATAGATTAAACAACGAGAATTTATTATAATACAATTTATACCGGATATGATGCCATTTATGGACTCTTGACCTGTATTTGCAATAATAACTCCACACGTAATTTATTAACCAGTAGCGATTGTCAATATTATTTACACTCTATCTTTTTGTTAATTTATTTATTCTAATAGTATTTCAGTGGTCGAAATTTGGCCACGATTATTATTTTTAATTTGGACGTTCTTTTATCAAAATCTGTATGCAAGCTCTATAAATATATTCTTTAAAGTGAAATGTTCTTTAGCCGCGTTAAGAGATTACAAAAATTGGTGGAAGGGGATTTTTTTTTAAATTTTACTTAGTTTAAAGGGGCTTTTATTCCACTGAACATACCAGTCCCATTGTTCCCCAATCTTACTAGCTCTATCATGAGAGTCGCTGATGAGATACCATTACCAGATCATACAGCTTCCTAGTGTCACCCGAACAGGGTTCAACCAAGATGCTTTGACAAATACCTATGTTTTGTTTTCTCGAACTGACTACGCTATTGACCTAGCAAGGTCTTAACAGCTTCACCGGACTACTAAGGCGAGCGCTTAAGGCACTCAGCCGATTTTATATTGGCAACCAGCTCAAGGGTGCACGGCACACCTCGGCTTGGATGTTGCCCGTTGCATGCAAAAATCACGACCTAACTTAGCAAACCTAGCTAACTATTCATATATGTTTGAGTTGTTGAAACGTATATGTGTTTTTTTTTTTTTTCGAAATGTCTACGCTATTGACCCAGTAAGGTCTTAACAGCTTCACCGGACTACTAAGGCGAGCGCTTGAGGCACTCAGCCGATTTTATTTTGGCAACCAGCTCAAGGGTGCACGGCACACCTCGGCTTGGCTATTGCCTGTTGCATGCAAAATCGCGACCTATCTTAGCTAACCTAGCTAACTATTCATATATGTATGAGTTGTTGAAACGTATATGTGTACCAAGCATACACGCCTCAACAACTCCTCCATATATTTATTATCGGAAAATTGAGAGTTTTTCAGTTCGATAAGGGAAAAAAGTAAACCCTTCCACTTTCATGTGTAAGCGTGTAGGCGTGCACGTGTGTGGGGGTGATCGTGTAGTGTTGTAGCAGTGAAGTATATTTGTGTGTCACCGTATCGCGCAAGCAACGCACTCAAGGGCTCCCTACCGAGGGATCGAACCTAGGCTTGAGCCGCTGCCGTGGGAGGCCTAATCGGGTGTGCGGGAGCGAAATTAACCCCCAGACCACGGCGGCGTGATCTGTGGTTACGCGGGCGTGGGCGTGAGCACGCTCTGTTTCGAGGGACAGGCTGGTACTGATCGTTCGCTGACGTGATTAAATCAGGAGGGTCGGTAAAAATGCATCGCGGACGTCTTTTATAACGCGCAGCGTTAGGTACGGGTTCATAGTTTGCGGCGGATACCACTAACGGATTGGGATGATTCGCAGCTTTTTCAAAATAACTAATCGTAAGTGATTTTACGTACGCCCAGATAGAAGGAATCTCTAGGTCTCTATGGAGATCGACTCTCCGAATGTACCACGGAGCACCGGTCACTTTACGTAAAACACGATTTTGGAGAACCTGCAGCTTATGAAAGTTATCTTTGGACATATGCGCAAAAACGGGGCAGCTATATGTCATCACGGGACGGATACACATCTTATACAAAGTGAGCTTGTGTCTGAGGGACATCTTACTCTTATGACAAAGCAACGGATGGAGGCGACCCAAGACCATAGCGGCTTTGTTTCGCACTCTGTCTGTATGTGAATTGAACTTTAAATGTTTATCTAATGTGACACCGAGATATTTGACCTCTTCGACCCAAGGAATATCGATTCCGTATAGCCTGATGGGCTCAAATTTATTAACGCGTTTCGTGGGATCGAAGAGTATTGCGGCACTCTTATCGGGATTAACTTCTATGCGCCATCGACGAAACCATTCACCGAGAGTATGAACGGCTTTTTCGATGCGCTTCCTAAGAAAGTCCGACCGCCAGCCGGAAGTGTAAATAACGGTATCGTCAGCGTAACAACCTATCTCGACCCCCCGAGACCGAGGTAGGTCACTGATGAACAGATTGAAGAGCGTGGGCGCGAGTATGGAGCCCTGTGGCACACCTGAGCGTATCGGGTGGGCAGCGATAGTTCACCATCCACTCTGAAACGGAATGTTCTATCAGTGAGATAATCGCGGATAATATGAATTAACCTATCGGGTACGCGAGATTTACATAATTTATGGATGAGCCCTCCGTGCCAGACCTTATCGAAGGCCTTGGCGATATCGAAGAAGACTGCAATTATGCGTTTCAGTTTACGTTTCGGATCGGCGTTAAATTTAGAGAAAATGTACTCCGTGAGGCGGTGTACTTGATTCGTGCAAGAGTGTTCGGCGCGAAAACCAAACTGCTCAGGTGGTATTAATTTTAAATCTGTAATCGAGAACTGAAGACGGTTCAGAAGGAGCCGCTCGTAAAGTTTTCCTAAGGTATCTAACAGACTAATGGGGCGATAGCTAACGGGAAGCGTAGCTTTCTTGCCGGGCTTGTGAATACCTATCACTAC